>OZ038513.1:80138132-80200632 GCA_964036315.1 Acanthosepion esculentum
CCATGAAGTCGTTCCTTGCTGTTTGACCACAGATTGTCGATTGGATTTAAATCAGGAGAGTTTCCGGGCCAGCAATTCTGGTGAAATCGTTCAAGTTATTTTAAGTGGCGACGATAAATTTTCTATACCTCTAATAAGTATAGTAGAATAGTCAGCACCCACGCCCGGTACACTATTACTTTGATTTGAAAAGTGATACATCTGTCGGACAATAGCCGCTTCTCCAACCTGCCAAAAGCAACAGAAGACTTCTGAGTGCGAGAATGTATTTCAGCATCCAGCGATCCATCCCATGACAAGGTATTGTCAAGATAACAAAAATACCCACAACGCCCAGTCTTGTGCCATTGACATAAATATAGGATTCATTGCACGCCGCACAAGGTGGAGGATTAAATATCACTTTCAGTTTATTTTCAGGCATATTGTAAGTGCGAAGGCAGTGGATGCCATTGAGAATCTGTTCACCAACACCTGTGTGTCTCTCTCAGTATGTGCCACAACTCCAGCGTCATCAGCATATAATAATTCGTGCACAAGTGTCTGGAAAGTCTTTTATATGTCATTAAATCTTCTTAAATTGAATAGCCCCTCCCCCATTAGTTCTAAAGCAATGCCAGTCCTGATGCTGCGTACGCGAAAAATATACGAAAGCATGACAGCAAAATAAATGGAAAACGGGGTGGGTGCAGAAATATCGTCCTGCTTTACACCATTGTCCATGGCTATCTCGCCGGATATTTCCTGTAACACGTAATTTCATACTACAATGGAGATCCTTAAATGAGTAGGCAACCTAATTTACTGTTGTGGTAGGATCCACCTAATCTGCATAGCGGAGTACCGACGATATAAATATGGTTGGTACCGGAAGACAGGGAGGGAAATCAAGAGATCCAACTAGAGACTCTGCCCGACTGCGACTTAGTCAACACATTCTCCAGGAACGGTCTTCCCAGAAATATACAGAAATACTAGATGTAAATATTGTGTACACTTTCTTGTTATAATACATTCTTGTTCTAAGTACATTTTGTGTTGCATTATTATTCCATGCATTAGTCCAGATTCAACAATGAGTCAAGACTCAACATTTACCAAGAACCCTCCATAGTGCATCACGGGTGACAGTGTCGAAGGCCATGGTTAGGCCTATGAATACTTGATACAGGGGAACGTTTTGCTCTATACGTTTTTCCTGAAGTTGCCTTGCTGAAAGGTTCATGTTTGTTGTTCCACTTCCTGGGCAAAAACCACATTGTCTCTCAGGTATTACCAGCGGACACACATGCAACATCATCCTGTTGAGAAGTCTGTCTAACACCTTGCCAACAGTTTCAAGTATTGTGATTCCATGATGGTTATCACACTCAGACTTGGTTCCCTTACCCTTGAATAAGGTCACCAGGATGCCATCAATCCAATTTTGGGGAATTGGTGTTCCTTCCCAGCAGTTTCGAATGAGACTGAAAACAATCGATTTCACACTCTCATCCTTTCATTTGAAACAATTCCACTGGGATGCCATCCAAATCAGACGTTTTTCCTCTGTTGATTTGAATAACAGCAAGGTCTGTTTTAGTATCTGTCTATATTTATGAGATGAGGCATAATGTACACTATTTACATTATTCGGACTATTGACCTTATGTTTGTCGCTATATTTATTACAACGTTTCGGCCGTAAGAAGGCCGGAGCGCACAACGGCCGAAACTTTGTAATAAATATGGCGACAAAGATGGGGACAATAGTCCGAATAATGTAAATAGTATACATAATACCTCATCTCAGAAATATAGGTAGAAACTGAAAGGTCGAAACGTTGTAATAAATATGGCGACAAAAATGAGAACAATAGTCCGTATAATGTAAATAGTGTACATAATATCTCATCTCAGTAATACAGGCATATACTGAAAGGCCGAAACGTTGTAATAAATATGGCGACAAAGATGAGGACAATAGTGCGAATAATGTATATAGTGTACATAAAACCTCATCTCAGAAATATAGGCAGAACTGAAAGGCCGAAACGTTGTAATAAATATGGCGACAAAGATGGGGACAATAGTCCGAATAATGTAAATAAGGTCAGTTTTACTCCACAATAAGGTTGTATGATGGTATACTCTCAATAGCAGGTTCATCTACAACTGATCGGTTGAAGAAAAAATCGGCAAAGTCCTGATCTCACTGATCCTCAGGGAGTTCTTAATTAATGTAGATCCATGTTTAGATTTGACAGGAACCATAGAGGCTGAAGATAGGCCAAAGATAGTTCTTACAGGGAGAAATATCGCCTTCATTAGTGATGAACAGCCGCATCTTGAACTTCAGCTGAAATCGCTAGACCACTATTTTGTGTTCATATTTCTCTGTCAGTTGCAAATTTTCTCTGTGCACCTTGAAAGTTATTTCCACTTTCCGCCTGTTTGTGAGGTTTGCATGTAGAAGTGATTCGTGCAGAGAATGTTTTGTTTCCAGTAACTGATGAACTGAGAAATCATTCTCGTCAAGCCATTCTCATTCAGCCCGAGGATTAGAGGAGTAAGCTTGATCCTTGGAGTTTCCCCAAGAGCCACTAAAGGTAACGTTGCTAAAGGCGTCAGAGAGTTGCTGGCACATACCAGACTGACTAACCCTTGCCACATTAATGCGCTTCGGAACTGTGACAATAACCAGAGAAACTTTTCTCCCGACTTGCAATTTGAACTTTCCACGGATAAGTTTCTGGTCGGTATCACACTCAGCTCTATTAAACACACGGGCATCCTTCAGATCATCCCTCCTGGTGATAATAAAATATATCATGTAGCCGTCTTTAGATCTTGGATGGATCCATGTTAGCTCTTTTTGGCGAAAGACGGTGCTACAGGTAGCTAAGTTGAACTCAGAGCAAAGATTCAATAAATTCAACCCATTGCTGTTTAACCTTTCCAATACTGTGACGACCAAACGCATCCCATACCGCCCCCCCCCCACACACACACACACATGCGTCTCCAAGTATAATCGATTTTTCCTCCTAGGGAATATCAGTAATGGTTTCCCGAAGGGTGTCGTAGAACGGAATGATTGCCTCATCACTTGCTTGCAGTGTTGGGGCATAGACAGAAAGCACCGGTCATATAACGTCCACACGAAAGAGGAACTCGCGGTTTCAGGATGCGGTCACTTATACAGGTGCGACAATCAAGTTTGTCAACAAAAGAAGAGCGAATGGCAAAGCCAATTTCCCATTTTCATTTCTTGCTGAAGCTCTTTTGTAACTAGACCAATTCTACGCTCTGGCCTGCCTGAAACTCTCAGATCAATCATATATATATATATATATATATATATATATATATATATATGTATATATATATATATACAAACACACATATACAAGTGTACATACATATACATACACATACTATATAATATTATTATCATTACTATTACTACAATTCTTCTTCTTCTTCTTCTTATTATTATTATTATTATTGCATTTTGCTTCATTTCTTCTTCCTATCAGCACTATATATCTTGTAATTTTCATCAATTTGCTTCAATGACCGCTACGAGTAGAAGACACTTTTGTAATTCAAATAGAGACGCTGTTAAAAGAAAAAAAAAACGAAACAGAAAGCAAAAATCTAGATTTGCGTAAAAAAATAATGAAACAATAACAATGAAATCTACCAATAAATACCAATTACATAATATGCCGATCGATAACACAATAATAGCAATGATGGCAATGACAATGACCTATAGGTTACTATTGAATGATCGAATGACTTAATAACATCTCTTTAAAATTAAAATAGCATTAATTTAATATATAATTTGCGGTACTGAACAAATTAATATATAAATACATACATACACATACACACACATATATATATATATATGTGTGTGTGTGTGTGTGTGTGTGTTTGTGTGTTTTTGCATACATGTATTTTATATGAATGTGTGTATGAATATTTGTTCGTGTGTGTATGTATATGCATATATGTGGGGGAATATGCATTTATATGTTTCGCTTCAACGCCATCATTTGATAAGACACCAGTAGTGTTGAAACAAAATGGCTATTTTTGTAGTGATGTTATAACATGTTTATGTTATAATTTTTCAAATATATATATATATATATATATATATATATATATATATATATATATATATATATATAAAAGTGAACATAGAAGTCAACACTTAGAGGCAACAGTCTGTTTCATGCTAGTGCAATCGTCAGACATGAAGAAAATCGCCTGACGATTGCACTAGAATGAAACAGACTGTGGCCTCTAAGTGTTGACTTCTATGTTCACTTTTATATTTACACACGCTCTATCTCTGATATTGAGCACTTTATCCCATAAATATAGCACACTTTAAGGCTATATTTTTTCATATATATATATATATATATATATATATATATATATATATATATATATATATATATTATGGAAATAAAAATGGTAAGACGTGCTTTATCATTCATGATTAAAAGGAAAATAGGAAAACAAAATGACCAACCGACCGATTTCGCCCTCACTCAACAGAGATGAAATTGAAGGAAGACTAAATATTGCAATATGAAATATAAAAACATGAGAAGCATGTGATAAAATAAAAGATCAGATGGAAATCAGGTCAAGCCCTAACAGGCATTCCCTCTGTTTACAGAGGGAGGGCTGCTTGGACCTGACAGATCGTTTCCAACACCATTAAATGTAACACAGAGTGGGTATGACCATGGGTGGAAAATGAATCCATGCTGAAATTTGTGACACAACTTTGATTGTTTATAAAGTGCTCGGCAATGGCAAAGCCGTTTGTGTTCCTGATATTGTCACCAGATTGAAACATACCATTCCTAATTCTTCCGGGTACGTCAGGGGCTATTTGAAACACATGACACAGAAGCATTTTATAGACAGTGAGATATTGTCCCGACTATCACCCCAGCTATGACAATATTTGGAACACAATCTACGTATATAATCACTGATGTACATTGATATACATAATCTACGTATATAATCACTGATGTACATTGATATACACAATCTACTTATATAATCACTGATGTACATTACGTGTGTCAGAAGCTCCAAAAAAGAAAAAAATAACGATTTTTTAAATTTATAAAATGTTACGTAGAGGCACCTAGAGGCGGTGTAATGGTTAGCAAGCTTATCTCTCAAGAACAATTACGACTGAGTAGTGAGTTCGATCCTCACTAGATGCTTCGAA
Organism: Acanthosepion esculentum; assembly: GCA_964036315.1. Taxonomy (NCBI): domain Eukaryota; kingdom Metazoa; phylum Mollusca; class Cephalopoda; order Sepiida; family Sepiidae; genus Acanthosepion; species Acanthosepion esculentum. The sequence goes on from OZ038513.1 coordinate 80,143,387, forward strand.
CTTTCGCCCTTGTATAACATCTAAGCTACGCTTGGGAAATCAATACAAAACGATAGGTAACCAAGACAAATTACGAAATAATACATAAATAAGCAAATATCGAAAATTTTGTTCATTTTAGAAAAATATAGTAGAAACAAAAAAATGAAAATTTATATCGGGATTTAAGCCTAAAATACTCGGTTATTATGAAGTCATTATTTAATATGCAATGAAATAATTTATACTGCCTTTTTGACAGTACTAACATTAAAACTATCGATTGACAAAAATTAACGGAAGTAAAAAATGCAAAGTTGATAAATGAAACTTTAGGTAAGAAAAAACAGAAAGTAAAAATAAAACAATCGATCTTCACTTTAGTTGTACAAAAACAAATAAATACTAATACAAACAGAAATTGGTAACTGTGGTAGAAGTTGAAAGAAATAATAAGAAACAATACTTATATAACTTCAAATACAATAATTATAATAAATTAAATGAAATAAATAATAATTGTAAATTATATTACGTTATTATATTACTTTTTTTTTTTAAAAGAAATATTTACATTTCTCAGTTGAACTTAAAATCTGTTAATTTCTTTGAGCTTCGAAAAAATCTTTCCTTGAGTTCAGAACAACCAAATTAGACGGTTTCTTTTTAAGGTAACTCATAGCAGCAGACAAATACATTAACATTATAATAAATTTTTACTTTTTCTCTCTATATTTCTTTTTCTCTCTGATATTTTTTTATCTCTCACTTTTCTTTTTCTATCTTACTTTTCTTTTCGTTCATTGTTTTTCTTATCTTTATCAAGTCTTTTTGCTTTATTTTGCAATTTCCTCATGATCTTTCTTTCCCGCCTTTTCTTTCCCGCCTCTTCTTCCTGCTAGACACCTTTTTATTCTTTGTCGTCTTTTCTTTCCTTCTTTTTTCCTCCCATTTTAGTTTTATTTCTCTTTCTCTCTCGCTCTCGCTCTTTGGTATCTGTTTCATCCCATTATCTTTATTCATCCCAAGATTTTGTTCTTTCCTTTCTTTACATTATATTTACTTTCTCTCTTTCATTGTTCTTTCCCCTTTCTTTCCATTTCTTATTTTCTTCTTCCACCTTGTTCTTTTTTTTCTTTTCTATCTATTTCTTATTTCTTCTCCTTTTAGTGTTCGTTCTCTCTTTTTTTTCTATCTGAAGCCTTATTTTTGCTTTTTCTTCAAATACGTGTTTCGTTTTCTTTTCTTTTCATCTTTTCCTTCTCATTATTTTCCTAGTCTCTTCTTTGCATCCTCTCTTCCTTTATATACACATATATAGATCTTCTGTTTTCATTTCTACCACGCCTTGTAGTTGAGTACAAATAGAAATTCCTCTGCTTGTCACCGTGTCATCTTTCGCAGCTGAACCTACATGTCCAAAGCTTCTTAATGGCATCGTCGTCACAAGTAACATTTTCTGACCTTTGTCCTTCCACCGTGTCACCTATAGGGTCCCTTCCTCTACTCCTTTCTCGTCTTCAAATGTTTCTCTCCCTGACATGCTCTTGGCTACATTTTTCACATTCTCGGCCTTGGCACATTGGCCCTTGTCCGAGTGATCAGCAGTGGTCATCCGATCGATGCAAAAGTGAGAGGTGAGGAAGGGATCACCTACCACGCCACCTGCCGGCTTTCTCGGTAACTCAGAGACCGGCACACATTTTTCCCGGCATTCTTTTCTTCTATAAATAAGACGAGTTGGTTACACACCTTTACGAGCATTTACTTTCTTTCATTTTTATATTTGGTCGAGGTTTTTCCAGATATGTATTACTATTGAAATTTGTTCCACTTCCTGAGAAATTGGTTCTGTCTTATTTCATTCTTCGTGTGCTATTTCTGTTTCCTACTTAAAATTTTATTCGTGACTTCATTTTTTAAACTTATTTCTCATATTGCTTCCCTTATAATAATAATAATAATAATAATAATAATAAGGACAATAATAATAATAAATAATAATAACGACAATAATAATAATGATAATGATAATATTAATAATGATAATAATAATAATAATAATAATTAGAATAATGATAATGACGATGAAAATAATAATTATAATTATAATGCTAAAAATAAAAATAATAATAATGATAATGATAATAATGATGATTTAAACCTATGTAACTATGAATCATAATTTCTTTAAATTCTTACTATTAAAAAGAACCTATAAGGAAAGAGATTATATTTCTTATAAAAGTGTTTGATATATATATATATATATATATATATATATATATATGTATATATATATATATATATATATATATATATATATATATCAAATATGTGATGCAGTTCAATTTATATTACACTGAATCATTCATACAAAAAGTAAATTAGTAAGGTTAATGATATAAAATGGCGAAATTCCTTCGCTAACTGAATTTTAAAGATTCATTAACCTACTAATCACTCGATGAATGTTATGATCCTTGTTTTTTTAAATTATAAACTATATTAGGTCTTCCATAAATACGCAAGTACTTTTGACTGTACAGTCAGTCATCATCAGGCATGGAAATTATTTTGTTTTAGTAAAATTCAGGTAGCATCCGAGACGAAAAAATATAATCCAAATCGAAATATGCCTTCTTTATTTTTCATGTGTTCTTGATTACGGATACAAGCGGACAGTCGCAACGCTAAGGTTGATTTTTTTTTTAATTTAAGGAAGACCTAATACAGCTTATAATTGTAAAAAAACAAGGATCATTACATTCATCGAGTAATTATTAGGTTAATGTATCTTTAAAATTAAGTTAGCGAAGGGATTTCGCCATTTATATCATTAACTTTACTAATTTACTTTTTGTATTTATTTATTTTTTGTATTCATTGTAATATATATATATATATATATATATATATATATATATATATATGTGTGTGTGTGTGTGTGTGTGCGTGTGTGTGTGTGTGTGTGTGTGCGTATTTAGGCAGCAATCCTTCTTTCATGCACATTTCATTGAATACGACAGACATGTAGATGATGCTGTTATATTAGTGTTGTCAACAAGTATGTTACGAATAGTGTCCGATAGGTCTCCATGAATATTTAAATGAGATCTACACCTTTCAGACCATAGCTCAATTAGATCTCATTTAAACATTCATGGAGACCTATCGAACACTATTCGAAACATACTTGTTGACAACACTAATATAATAACATCATCTACATGCAAAAAAGGTTAAAAAATATGGAAGCCTTATTAACAAAAGCAAAATAAGTAAACAAATAATATCAACTATGAACATGGACACAATATCTTAACCGTGTTTTGAAAAATAAAAACATTATATAAATAAATACATGCAACAAACTATTTCTTATTTAACAGTTAAAATATTTCATCCTTGAAAATGGCTAAATGTATAGCCGAAAGCGCTCGGATTAAAAGAATATTCGGACAGTTTTTATATAATTTGTCATCCGAAAAGAAAACAAATATTAGATCGCATGAGAAATTGTATAAAAAACTAAATAAAAACAACTTGCCTGTCGTATTCAATAAAATGTGCATATATATATATATATTAAATTAATTCTATTTTAATTTTAAAGAGATGTTATTAAGTAATTAGATCATTCAATAATAATCTATAGGTCATTGCCATTGATAATAATAATAAGAAGAAGAAGAAGAAGAAGAAGTATATATATATATATATATATATATATATATATATATATATATATATACATATACATATATATATACACACACACACACATATATATATATATGTATAAAGATGAAAAAATATAGTTTTAAGGTGTGGTATATTTATGGTATGAAGTGCTCAATATCAATCAGAGATAGAGTGTATGTAAATATAAATATAAAACTGAACATTGACGTCAAAACTCAGAAGCGACAAGCTGTTTCATGCTAGATGCAATCGTCAGGCCGATTGCGTCCAGCATGAAACAGCCTGTCGCCTCTGAGTTTTGACTTCAATGTTCACTTATATATATATATATATATATATATATATATATATATATATATATATATATATATATATATATATATATATATATGTATATATATATATATATATATTTATATATATATGTATATATATATATATATATATATATATATATATATATATATATATATATGCGTATATATGTACATTGATTAGTATAACGCCACAAATTCAATTTTAGATTAATAATATTTTAATTTTAGAGACATGCTTTATTGATATACCTCATATGTAATTGGTACCTACTAATGTTATCAATTTGTGACGCAAATCTTAATTTTTTTATCTGATTCGGGCAGATTCTCATTGAACATTTATTAGATTCTTATTACTGACAATCGGAAAAAAAGAAACAAAGAGAACTGCAATAATAATAATAATAATAATAATAATAATAATAATAAAAAGACCACAAACAAAATAAGTGCCTCCTTATTGACATGACAATCCCTGCAGACTGCAATGTATCTTTGAAGATATTCGAAAAACTGTCAAAATACAAGGACCTTGAAATAGAAATCTTAAAAATGTGGTACATGGGAACATCAACAATCCCTGTTGTAGTTGGAGCCATTGAAATGATTCCAGTAGGCTAATTGAAAGGATCCCTGGAAGTCCATGTCTCAAAGAGATACAAAAATTGTTCTGACAAGTACAGCCCACACTTTACGAAAGGCTTTATCTATGTAATTATTTTTTATTTTTTTATTTTTTTGTAAGTGGAAAGTGTCATGATGCCATTTCTAACCTTAGGTCTCTGGGCGGGACACGGAAAGAAATGTATAAACGCCAGATATCAAAGAAAATAATAATAATAATAATAATAATAATAATAATAATAATAATAATAATAATAATAACAATAATAATGTTGGTTTTGGTGATTGTGTGATAGTGACTTATTGGTTATTTTTGAATGGTCTTTTCTTATTTATTAGTAATTTATATACAATTTTTATTTAATAAGTCATGTAATACAAACAATTCTAATGCAATTTTCTTCGAATAATATTAGTATCTATATATTAATTGTATTTATGGGTAAGATATATTCATGCAATAACAGGATTGACTCACCTGGGGAGTAACATATATAATCCCGAAAACGGAAGTGACGCAGAACCCGAAGAACTATAGGCCCATCACTTGCCTACCAACAGAGGTAAGGTCAGGTGAATATAATGGCTGAGATAAAACAGACTAACCGAGTTCCAAAATATGTTCCTCTGTTATTCTTGCCATTTTCATTGGAGAGAACATAATTTTTCTTTTAATCCACTGTGCACGCGGACACTATACTTAATGAATATTAGTGAACTCTAAAGTTATTCTTAACTGCTACATATGATTACTAGTAACCATTTTCTTTTCATTTTTAAAACTTTTATGACCCTGAATCAACATCTCATACATATATATGAAAAATAAATATTTAAAATTTTCGTTTAATAATTTAATTAATTTAGCCTCCTTGATTTTCATTTTGCTTTCCTTAACGCCGAAAGATTTTCAAATCTTTTATAGCGTTACTAAAATCAACTTTGAACTCATAAAGTTATTCTTGTGAATATTACTTTTTCTCTGCGAATAAATACAAGTTTCCCCCAAAGAACGAAAGGAGTTAGCATAAAAGATTGTACTGTTATCTTTTCTTAAATTAATATTGTCTAGGTAGATACAATAACTTATATCTGAATATTACACACATAAACCCCACCGCACGCCTATACATACATACATGCGTACATATATATATATATATATATATATATATATATATATATATATATATATATATATATATATATATATATATCACCTATGAAAGAGAATTTTTTTAAGCTTATCACCCCAAGCAAGGCTGGAAGCCACTAGCACGCAAGGGGTTACAGAAGGTTTGGAGGAAGAGCAGATAGGAGTGGTAAAGGAGAGGATGTGGAGAAAGATAGTGGATCGATCAAGGCAAGGGGGTTACAGAAGATTTGGAGCGAGAGCAGATAGGAATGAAAGGTGAAAGGATGTGGAGAAGGGAAGTGGATAAATCAAGGCAACTGGAGATGTCGATTGACGTTACACTTCAAGTAAAAGATTTATCGCTGACTGATGTTACCTTCAACATCCTGACTCCACACTTCCGTAGACGGACTCTGCGGGAATTACTTCGACCACCAGTCGGGTGGGTATCAACATATGACTGCTTATAATTCTAGATTCTTCTTTTTTTATATGCACTTTTTATTAGTGCAAGATTTTGTTTTCATAGTGTATATGTGCGTGCATGTGTGCGTATGTTCACGAGTGCGCACACATCTGCGCGTATGTGTGGAATGTCGTATTCATTTGTTCTTTTCGTTGTTTTTCTTTTTTTTTCTCATTAGACTCACTCCTAAACATTTCCCTCTTTCCTTTCAATTGTAGCCGTTTTGACTTCCAGTTTTCTAAACAAATGCTATCGTTATACATAAGTGCACACTGAGAGCGGCGACTGTCTGTTTTATGCTTGACCGCAATATTCAGGCGATTTCTGTTGTGTTTTGATTCGAGAATTGATATATAAGCTGTTTAGTGGGGCAGTATGGAAAGCAAGGACTATTATATTACAATAAATGTTATTGGGTAGGCAGCAACGGTTACTTTTCAAATTATTCTACTAGAGGTTATTGAGTATGAATACTCAATTCAAATTATTTATATTCAATTGCATACCTTAAAAATATATTTTATCATATATATATATATATATATATATATATATATATATATATATATATATAGTGTGTGTGTGTGTGTACTTAGGCAGCAATTTTCCCTTCGTACATAATTCATTAATGAGTACAGACATTTCGCAGCAAATTGCGAATTATCCATCACAAAACCTGCCAGAGAGAGTTCTATGTCAAAAGACAGACCAAAATTATTATTAATTAAAGAATATCAAACACTTAAAATTCCATACGTAATAATTTTTATTTCATGATTACTCTAAAAAAGCGGCTCTCAATATATATATATATATATATGTGTGTGTGTGTGTGTGTGTGTGTGTGTGTGTGTGTGTGTGTGTGTGTGTGTGTGTGAGTGTGTGTGTGTGTGGAGGTACTGAATAGTTCCTTGACCCACTTTATAAAATCAGTTGTTGAATGACCAGACATTAAAATACTGACTTTGTGAAAGTGGTTTAGGCGGAGAACATTTTGTGTAAATATATAGTCGGGTTTCGATCCTAACTAGAGGCAACCGGACGTCTAGCTACACTGATGAGCTGTGAAACAGCGAAACAGTCTGTCTGTGGATGACAAATATATATATATATATTTATATGTATCTGTGTCTGTGTTTATCGCAAGATGACCACAGAATGTTCTTCATCGATATAAAACAACGAAAATATATTGACACCTTCTGCATAGTGTTGAACCAATTGTTCGTTCAATTGTATGGAATGTTGTAAAATTACATGATAAAGTATTCAATATTGCCTCTCATATATATATATATATTGCCTCTCATATATATATATATATATATATATATATATATATATTCAATATTGCCTCTCATATTGAACTCATAAAGTATATATATACACACGCACAATATGTGCGTATATTTTTCTTACACGTTCGCCATTGATCAACTGAAGCGTGTATCGTCTTTACTTCCAAAATTATTTGCTCCAGAAAGATGGAATTGTAAAAAATAAAAAATTAAGAAAAAAACGACCCAAGAAAATCGCTCTTGGCTATCATGAGAGTCTATCAGTTTTTATGCTTTCTTTTTTCGTTTTTCTTTCTTTCTTTTATGCTCGTTCGTTCCACACAAACCGGGTCAGCTGTTATTGAAGACGTTAGAAGTTTTGTTTATCAACTCTGATCAGCCGAGAATGTGATGTACGCACTTGACAAATTTAGATACCCCACCCCACGGCAAGGAACGCCCATCACCACCACCACAGAGGACCCCCCCATACACACACAGATGTTTTAAAGAGCTGAATGGTTTTATTTACATTCAATTATATATATTTGCTAATATTCATGTTCTAATCGAAATTTATAAACATTTTCGTTTTATACTTTATAACTGATCAAGAAATCATTTTATTTACTCATATTTTTTATTTAAATTGAATACTTATATAAATTTATGTGTTTATTGACCTCAACGCTGAGAAACAGACTTATAAATACTACGGCGTAATATTCATGTGATGCATGTATTTTTATTTTAAGAAAATTAAACTGAGAAATTTTCTTAAAATTAGTTTGATTTATAATTTTCGGTTTTGGGAATCAAATTTTTGGGAATCAAATTTTTGGGAATATTTCCAAAAATGAAGGATGTAAGGGAAAATGGAAATTTATATGACACGAAGTAAGAAAATGTTTTTGTAAGTAAAAACGTGTTAAAATGCTATTACGTACTATCGGCTTTTCGTGTAGCAATAAATCTAGTAGTCATAGTTGTGTACATTATTATAACTCTACACACAAACACGTACGGACGTACGCAAACACATACTCACGCACCCACACGTACACACACACACACACACACACACACACACACACACACACACACACCTTTGAAATTGTTGTATAACAACCTGGTTGTATTTAATGCTTAAACATTTCAATGGATGCAGAAAAGTTTTCATCTGGCAAAATAACCAACTAATATCTTTTTTATGCTATATTTTTATTTTTTATTTTATTTTATTTTATTTATTTTTGTTTTACACGCATTTCTTGTCGGCACGAAAAATTATGACCTTTACTATATATATATATATATATATATATATATATATATATATATATATATATATATAATTATTTATTTAAATATTATAACATAAATATGTTATAAAATCACTACAAAAATAGCCATTTTGTTTCAACACCTCCGGTGTCTTATCAAGTGATGATGTTGAATGTAGAATAAATGGTTTTAAAAGTTTCAAATTAATTAACGATCCTTCGCTAGGGGTAAACGCTGTTACATATAAGGTTTTCAGTTTGCTGAGTTAAATAATCTCTTTTGTTCGTGGTGGGAATGTTCTTAAGTGATAATTTGAAATTGATTCTATCCATATTATAAGAATATAACAGACAGTGCTCGACAGTAATAGGAGCTAATATCCAAGTGTATATATATATATATATATATATATATATATATATATACAGTATAACCCGGATATAAGAGACCCGGATATAAGAGAAACTCGGATATAAGAGAACCCCGGATATAAGATAGATTTCCTCTGGTCCCAAATTAGAGCCTGTGTTAATGTATATAATAGACCAAACCCGGATATAAGAGAAACCCGGATATAAGATACTTATCCGGTCCCGACAACTCTCTTATATCCGGGTTACACTGCATGTATATATATATATATATATATATATATATATATATATACAAGTGTATATATATATATATATATATATATATTGAGATAGATATACAAAGGTTGATGGAACAAATGCTATATTCAAACTAATTGCAAAATATTGTAATTACTTTCATCTTTTTCATATGTGGGTTAAAGATATGTATCTATATCTTCTCTTATATACCAAGTATAACATAGTTGTATCAGTCTCCCATGATATATCTAACTATATCTCTCTCATACTCTCTCTCTCTCTCTCTCTCTCTCTCTCTCTCTCTCTCTCTCTCTAAGCCACCATATAACAATAATGTCAAAATCAACATAGGTAAAATTTCCCTTAATTCAATGCACAAATTTTTCATCAATATTCGATTGCTCAACAAGATTTTCAACAAGAACAACATGAAATTAGCTACAGCTGTACAAAAAAAAACAACTTCAGCTGTATATTGCACAGCATAATAATTTAATGTTAAACAAATATTTAAACAACTTTAGTAGTAATGATAGTACTGACAAAAATTCTAATTGCCTAGAATATAGTAGTGTCCATTTAATTCAAGATGCATGAATAAAGGTGTTATTTACAAAGCTAGCATTGAGCATAATGGCGAGACTAAATTTTATTTTGGTTTCACTGCTAACCATTGGAAAAGCTGTTATTACCATCATAAAATGACTTTTACCAATAAGCATTATTCAGATACCACGGCACTCTCTAAATATTTCTGGAAAATCAAGACAGATAATTACACACCTGTAATCAGTATACTTTATAGCTCTGTTTTACATACTTTTATTTTTATCGAGATATTTTGAATATTGTCATCCATCTGTTCCGCTTAATCAATGTATCCCATGTCTCGTCTTCCATTTAGATCTCTGGATTGGAATCAAATTTCCCTCATGTTGTTGACGTTATTGAACACAAAATATACGTAGAAATGCCTGGTCACTGGGAATTCTAACTCACGGCCAGCACCTCAACATTACACTAAAAGCAAGCGATTTACTTCTATCTATGATAGATAGTTGTAGTCATTGTGAAGGTCGGAATCAACACTACATGGCGACTATCAGTTTCACGCTACAACGCCAGACGTATATAACTATAAACAGAGATTATCAAGTCTTCACTATAGATATAGCAAGACTTAAACAACAAACAAACGTGCACGCACATTTATAACCCTCTTTTTTTCACCCTCATTTGCTTTATAATCCCTTGTTTTTCACCCTCATCTGCTTTATATTCCCATGTTTTTTCACCCTCATTTGTTTATAATCCCATGTTTTTCACCCTCAATTGCTTTATAATCCCATGTTTTTCACCCTCAATTGCTTTATAATCCCATGTTTTTCACCATCATTTGCTTTATAATCCAATGTTTTTCACCATCATTTGCTTTATAATCCAATGTTTTCACCCTCATCTGCTTTATATTCCCATGTTTTTCACCCTCATTTGCTTCATAATCCCATGTTTTTCACCCCCAATTGCTTCATAATCCCATGTTTTCCACCTACATTTGTTTTATTATCCCATGTTTTTCACCCTCATTTGCTTTATAATCCCATGTTTGGACATAACCAATGACTTAGAACAAGTGAAGAATGTGCTTTTTTGTTGTTTTCGCTTAAACAAAAGGCATTTATCAATAAAAATCTTAAATGGACAATGATTACCACAGGATATAGATTGTGCTTGTTGGGGAAAAAAAATTGCTGGAGAGATACTGCACAAGAAATTTTGTTGATTTCTTCTTGAGTTGCTTTTCTTTATAAAAGCTCCAACAATAACAGGAACAATTTTGGTTTTTAAGTGCCACATTTCTTCTATTTTCATTTCCAGGTCTTTGCTAAGTTTTTCAAAGACCTTTGCAGAGATGTTTTTGGTACGATTATATCAGTGTGCCAAAGTTTTCTTTTTGTCTTTGATTATAATGTCTGGGAAATTTGCTTGTATTGTTTGGTCTGTGTTGATAGAAAAAGGATAATAACATCTGCTGCCTCAACAAATGATGTTCATATCTGTTTGAAGCTGTTTTTATCCTGTAGTGACGACAGATCTTCCAATGAAGATATTCACCTACTCTCTCATGAGAGTCTTTTATCATTATGTATAAGTGATGAGTACCCTGAGATAAGGTGATCAATAGTGTCGTTATTATTATTATTATTATTATTATTATTTTTATTTCCTTTGATATCTGGCGTCTACACATTTCTTTCCGGGTCCCGCCCAGGGACCTAAGGTTAGAAATGGTATCATGACACTTTCCAATGAAAAAAATTATTATATAGATAAAACCTTTCGTAAAGTGTGGGCTGTACTTGTCAGAATAATTTTTTGTACCTCTTTGAGGCATGGACTTCCAGGGATCCCTTCAATTAGTCTACTGGAATCTTTTCCAAACAATCCTAAGGCTCCAACTACAACAGGGATTGTTGATGTTCCCATGTGCCACATTTTTGAGATTTCTATTTCAAGGTCCTTGTATTTTGAGAGCTTTTCGAATATCTTCAAAGATACATTGCAGTCTGCAGGGACTGCCATATCAATAAGGAGGCTTTTTTTTGTGGTCTTTAATAACAATGCCTAGGCGGTTGGCTTTGATTGTTCTGTCAGTGTGTCTCGTGTAGTCCCATAGAATTGTAACAGGTCCTATCTCCGTAACCGGGTCTGGGGGGGGGGGTTCATACCAGTTTCTTTCAGTTTCCTTCCCATAGAAGTTGCAAATTTTCCAGTGCAGATATTGGCCCATTCTCTCATGGCGGGTTTTATATTCAGTGGGTGCCAATATCGTGCAACCTGATACAAGATGATCAATGGTTTCTGGATATTTATCACAGAATCTGCATTTTGGGCTAACACAGTATTTTAGTATATGTGCTTGATAATTCCTAGATAACAAGCATTGGTCTTGTGCAGCAAGGATAAAACCTTCAATTTCAGCTTTCAACGTTGCACTACGTAGCCACTGATGGGTACGGTTTTTGTCTACGTCAGCTTGTTTGGTACGGGCAGAATATTGGCCGTGGAGCGGTTTATCTTGCTATTGTTTCTGTATCTGTTCGGTTGCATCTGTCTTTGCTTTCTTTTTTAAGTATTTTGCAGCTTCAGCCGGTTTACCGTGTTGTACTTGTATTTCTGCGCCCATTTGAAACTCCTTATTATTATTATCATTATTATTATTATTATTATTATTATCATTATTATTATTATTATTATTACTGCTGATCTGATTTATTCGAACTGGTGTCTTTCTTTTGGTTTTTATAGGTATGAGGTTTCAGCCGTCGTACATCTTAGCCTTCTTCCGGTATATGTCGTCATAGCTAACCTTCCAAGAATTGAATAAAGTCCCGGTTCCAGTTTCTGCAAAAGATTACCAATTACTACAAACATCTAAAGAAGGACTGAGACTACAACAGCCTAAATATTATGACGATAACAATCAAACTGAAGACACTAATCAGTGTACATCAGTATATAATAATAATCTTCGACAATCGTTGTTTTTTTGTGTTTTTTTTAATTCGTTCAGTAGGTTACCTCACCATGGAGCATTATTACTGTAGGGATAAAGATTTTCATTTTGTGTTCCACATTTTACGGAATTATATCTGCTGAGTTTTCAGAATTTTTTCTCTCGATCGTATATGTTCTACATTATTTTTTCTGAAATTAAACGTCAAAAAGTTAAATTCAATTTTCAATATTAATATCAGAATATTTTGAAAATGATGATTCCGGCATGTTGAGCGTCCCACCTCCGAACTAAATACATGCACATATCGATAAAGAATATATAGAATTTAATAAAGAATTCTCTCTTCAGGTGACGAGTTTCAGAAATGGAGTCGATATTTTAAAATAGCGCTTCATATAAGCAATATAGGAAGAGTTCATTGTTACTGGAAATATTTCGGCAATCTTTCACTTAAGCGGCGTATAATAAACTGCTATCCCCTGAATGGCGTAAAATCAACAAGACCAAGCTATATACGTTTATTTCAGTATCTGTCTATATTTCTGATATGAGCTATTATGTAAACTATTTACATTATTCGGACTATTGTCCACATCAAAGAGACGTGGCATGGTGGATAAAGGCGTTGGTTAGATCCAGTGACAAAACCCAAAGAGTGTGAGTTCAATACCCGGTTAGGGCAGTGGGGAACTTGGGAGGGGAATTAACTGGAGATAACTGACAGCCATTAAAACATGGCACGTTGAACTAGAACAGTCTACCCCAGTGAGGGAAATAAAGGGTTCAGTTCGACGTTCCAACTACCTGAAGAAGGCCGGAGCGTAAAACGGCCGAAACTTTGTAATAAATATGGCGACAAAGATGAGGACAATAGTCCGAATAATGTAAATAGTGTACGTGCATTTCAATTAAACATTATCACAACGGATAATGGTGGACTACATAACAAATACATGCTGAAAACATTGTTTTACTAGCATTGTCCATGTGTGATTTATGCTGGATATCATTCTGCGCCATGTTGCAACTCCATTAATAGACATAACTGATCAGTTGCATGTGTAGCAACCTGTTTTTTATCAAAGCATTAATCACCTCTGACACTTCGAAGATGTTTACATGATTTTCAATACCGGCGATAACCATATGTTGCATCTTGGTAAGCGTTTAGCCAAAATGGCTTGCCTGCACTGGTTGCAATGTCGACTGTTTCGAATGAGCCGTTGCTCTACAGTTATAAGCTCCCCTAAGATGATTGCCGAGCTCCACCAAGTACCAGGCTTCTTGCGAAATATCTTCTCTAGATAATAATTCAACAATTGACCTTGGGTCACTTGCTCTATCACGTGGCATGGCTGAAATGAAACAGGAGTGTTTATTTTAAGTCGATTAAGCAAAGCAGGACTTTGACAAATTATTTTATGCTGCTTTTCTCAAGGAATATCAAAACCTCTATCTGGAATTTATCGATCGGCAAATACTGAAATTCACCGTAGAAATGTTTTCTTTCGTCTGTGTAGTTGTGACAGGTCTTCTATAGATTAGCAAACGCAATGGTTATGTTGTGGATTCCCCCCCCTCTCTCTCTCTCTCTCTCTCTCTCTCTCTCTCTGGTATCCACTAGCAGTAGTATATGTATACCCTGGGTGAGTCCATTTGTGTAAAAAGGGGAAGACCCCCTCAACAGGTTACAATGTCTATTCAGAAAGAAGATGGAATTGATTTCAGCTTCAATAAGCACATACAAGCTTACAGCACCTGCTATTCCCAAGCGGTTACCCACCTAGGTACTGAGCAGGCTCGACGTTGCTTAACTTCGATGTTCGTACGTGAACCAATGTTTCAACGTGATATGACCGTCAGACTAGAGATATGAATAAAACTCACCAATTTCCAACTAAATAAAAATACCCCTTACTACGGTTCATCAGTCACCTCCTCTCCATTAATAATGCCAAACAATTCAATAAAATGATACAGCAGGTAACCCATCTAGGTACTAACCCGGCTCGATGTTGCTTAACTTCAGTGATCATACGCAAACCGAAAGCAGTCCAATGGAAATTTCATCAGCATATATCATTAGAATTGTTTTTATTCTGAAAATTCAACACCGGAAAATCGAAAAAAAAAGTTATTAATGATTTAAATGAAAATCTGTTAGTAAGTCATTGTCGATAGGCTGTGAACCAGCAAAGAATTTGGGTAAATAAAACTAATTTCGCTTCAACATTCACGACATACAGAAGCACTAAGACTGACTTCAAAATTTATTCCAATAAAATTATTAAGAGTAGCTCTCCACAAATTCTATAAAATGCAGTAAATTCTATGAGATTTACTGTCTGCACTTATTTTAGCGACAATTAAATACTTTAAAAAGATGGTGAGATACATTGCAAAAGGTAAGAAGCATACACATTTCTAACTTTGATGAAATTCATTAGTGACAGTTTAGCTCAGCAGCCATTAACTCTTATCGATGATGAGAAACTCACTTCAACAATTTTCGTTTTGAAATTTTCAATTTTAAAATTAAAAGCGTCATATCTTTTAAGTAGCACTTCATATTAAATTGCCAGCGTTATAACTGAAATGAATGCGTGACGTATGAAAATTAAAGAGATTATTTACTAAATAGTAATGTCTTTAATAATAGTTATGATGAAGTGAAAAAATAATGATGATGATTATGATGATATACAAAGGATGATGTTATAATAATAATAATAATATGTAAGTATAAGAATGTGCCATGTTAAGTTTTGTAACCTAGGGAAGGTTACTGAATAGAATAATCAAATGAAGGTTGGTAATGAATACTTAGGACAAGAACAACACATATAAGATTCGCCAGCGGCGCGTAGAAGAAGTAGTCAATTGCGAGGAGTGAGTCAAGTGAATTCTACAATAAATCTCTAACTGCAGGATATTTACCAACCGTCCCACGCAGTCAGATGTGGCACAAGGCCAAATTTGATGTGGGATATCCGAGCCCGTAGGCTCGGCCAAACATTCCCCGTAGACCTTCGGCAGAGTCTCGTCTGGGGATCCTCTCTGTCCGGAGGCAGAGAGTTTGACCAACACAGCTGGAGACGAATATCCGACTGCAGACCAACATAGAGTATTTACTACTGTATTTATGTGAATGGAGACATACCCATTATCGTTCGTAGGTATGCTACAACATCAAGACAACATTAACCGTTTGTGCAGGGTTATTCAGCAATAAAGGAAGCCGACAACTTCAAAATTGAGTTTCAAATGGGTACAGAAATGCAAGTAAAGCATAATAAACAGACTGCCGCTGCAAAATATGTGAAAAAAGAAGGCAAAGGCAAAGGCAAAGGCAAAGGCAAAGGCAAAGGCAAATGTACACGCCTAGATACAGAAACGATGGCAAGATAAACAGTTCCACGGTCAATATTCTGCCCGTAACAAACAAGTTGATGTAGACAAACCCCGTACTCATCAGTGGCTACGTAGTGCAAAGTTAAAAGCTGAAACCGAATGTTTTATTCTTGATGCACAGGGCCAATGCTTGCTAACTAAAGATTACCAACCACATATATTAAAAACTAAATTAACTCAAAATTCAGATTCCGTGATAACTATCTCGAAACAATTGACCATCTTTTGTCAGGTTTGCGGTAGGGGCACCTACTGAATATGAGATCGAGTATGACAGAGTGGGCCAATATCTTCATTTGAAAATCTGCAACTTTTACGGAAAGGAAACTGCAAGAAATTGGTATGAACACCACCCAAATCCGTTTCCAGAGACAGGACCTGTAACAATTTTATGGGACTTCACAATACACACAGATGGAACAATCAAAGCTAATCGCCCTGACATCGTGATTAGAGACCGCGAAAACAAAATGTGTTTTCTTATTGACATGCAGACTACAATGTATCCTTGAAGGTCTTCAAAAAACTATCAAAATACAAGGACCGTGAAATCGAAATTTCAAAAATGTCGCACATGAGGACATCAATAATTCCAGTTGTAGTTGGAGCCCTCGGTATTATTGGAAAAGATTCCAAAAGACTCATTGAAGGAATTCCTGGTAGACCATGCCTTATAGAAATACAAAAAATTGTTCTCACAAGTACAGCCCATACTTTACGAATGGCTTTATCTATTTAAAATATGTATGATTTTTTTAATTGCTCAGTGCAAAATGTTATTATGCCATTTCTGACCTTAGGTCTCTGGTCGGGACCCGGAAAGAAATGAGTACACACCAGAAATCAAAGGAAATAAAATAATAATAATAATAATAATAATAATAATAATAATAATAATAATAATAATAATAATAATAATAATAATAATATAAAAGCACTTCGCCAGAAAATACCACAAATAATAAAAACATGAGAATAAATTATTTAACATCATTAATAGAGAGGAAATGACTGATGAACAAAAGCAAGGTTATTTAGTTTGGAAATTGGTGAGTTTTATGCATAGGACGGGGCTTACGGTCACATCACGCCGAAGCACTGGTCCCAGTACCTTCACCGAAGTCAAGCAACGTCGAGCCTGGTCAGTACCTAGATGGGTGACCGCTCGTGAATACCAGATACTATAATCTTCGATGTGCGGTTGGTGTAATGGATAATGGCGCAGAATTGAAAATCGGAGAGCCGAGTTCCAATTCCAGTTGGATTCGTTATCAACGGAAATAAAATAATAATTTAATAAAAAAAATATAAGATTATTGATAACTTATTTGCTTGCATAATATTTTATATATCGACCATCTTTATTCGTTCGTTCATTCATTTGTTCGTTCTGTTATTCTGTTATTTAGTCACTGAACTCGTCGAAAAGATTTAACCTTATCTTCAACTAACTTCATAAAAATATCGTAGTTTTTCTAAGAAAAAATTTCTTTCGAAATCTCTACAATTAATATCGTAGTAATTCTAAGGAATCTAGGTATATTCAATAATTCGCTCAAAAAACAGCATAGACGAAAAAGGGCCATAAACTTAATAAAAACGAAGTTTTACCATCAAAATGTTTATGCTATTATTAAGAGAAAAGACCAAAGTATTTTTTAAATTATATTTTAAAATTTGTTAATCCTTTTTAGCACGTTCGAAATTTTAATTAAATATTTTTTTTTTACGTCAGCAGACGACGTAATATTTAGCATTAGTTTTTTTTTAGCACTTTTTCAATTGAAAATCACATTAATTTGGAAATTCTGGAAAAATCAAAATAATTGTCTGATTTTAATGAAACTTTCAAAACTTATCAAAAAATTAATGAAATTATTTTAGAAATATTTGTTTTTTAGAAAACTACAGCAAAAATAGTTTTTTTACATCTGTTACCCGCCTCCTTACATTCTTTTATGAAAAGTCGAAAATTCTACTTTCAATTTTAATATACAAAATGTGATAAAGTTGTTAAATATTTTAAATTAAGTTTAAATATGTGTCTTTTTGGAAGTGATCTTATTAAAAAGATCTATTTTTACAGACTTTAATTTGAAAGCTTATCACAATCTGCGAAGCTTTAGTATTTTAAAGATAATTTTTAATATGTCAAAAAATGTATTAAAAACTACGTTGTAATTCTAGCCGTGTCTCCATTATTATTATTTTTTTTATTTTTATTATTATTTTCTTGTATATCTGGCGTTTACACATTTCTTTGCGGGTCCCGCCCAGGGATCTAAGATTAGAAATGGCATCATGACACTTTCCACTGCAAAGAAAGAAAAAATAAATAAATAAAAATAATTACATAGATAAAACCCTTCGTAAAGTGTGGGCTGTACTTGCCAGAACAATTGTTTTTATCTCTTTGAGGCATGGACTTCCAGAGATCCCCTTCAATTAGCCTACTGGAATCTTTTCCAACCAGTCCAAGGGCTCCAACTACTACTACTACTATTATTATTATTATTATTATTATTATTATTATTATTATTATTATTATTATTCCTTTGATTTCTTATTTCTTCCCGGGTCCCAAGCAGAGATCTAAGGTCGGAAATGGCATCGTGACATTTTCCACTGAGCACTTTTGAAAAAGAAAATCGCACATATTTTACACAGATAAAGCCCTTCGTAAAGTGTGGACAGTACTTGTGTGTACAATCTTTTGCATTTTTTTAAAGCATCGGCTACCTGAACGTCCTTCAATGAGCCTAATTTTATCTTATCCAATCCAACCGAAGACTTCAACTACAACTAGAATTGTTGATGTTCTCATGTTCCACATTTTTAAGATTTCAATTTCAAGGTTCTTGTATTTTGATAGATTTTTGAAGATCTTCAAAGATCTGCAAGGACTAGAATATCATATTTTTGTCTTTAGGGTTTCTAATCACGATGTCTTTGCGATTAGATTTGATTCTTCTGTCTGTGTGTATCGTGAAAATTGCACGTTCTATCTCCGTAACCATGTCAGGGTGGTGTTTATACCATTTTCTTGCAGTTTCCTTTCCGTAGAAGTTGCTGTTTTTCCAGTGCAGATATTGGCCCACTCTGTCATGTTGGGTTTTATATTCAGTGGGTGCCAATACCGTGCAACCTAATACAAAATGGTCAATGGTTTCTGGATATTTATCACAGAATCTACATTTTGGGCTAACACCATTTTTCATTATGTATGCTTGATAATTTCTAGTCATCAAGAATTTGTCCCGTGCATCAAGAATAAAACCTTCGGTTTCAGCTTTTAACCACGCACTAGGTAGCCACTGATGGATACGGGGTTTGTCTATATCAGCTTGTCTGGTACGGGTAGATTATTGACCGGTGAGGAGGCTTATACTGTCATCTTTTCTGTATCTGTTCGGTTGCATTTGCTTTTGCTTTCTTTTTTTCAGTATTTTGCAGCTTCAGTCTGCGTATTATGCTTTAATTTATTTTTTCAGCCATTTGAAACTCCATTTTGAACTTGTTGACTTCCTTTATTATTGAATAAAATTTCTTATTTCTTTCATGTTCTTTGACACAGATCATCATCCAGTCTTCTCTAGTTTCCTGCTATCTTTTTATTTATTTATTTATTTTTACTGTTGTTACTGTTGCTCCAGTTAATCAAATTAGATGTTAATTAATTAAAAAATATTATTGTCGTTGCCTACCATCACTAGTCCTATTATTATTTTAAATTTCACATACGTGATATGTTATTCTTCGTATAAATTCTAAACTTTATTAGCCAAATGTTAACTTTTTCTTTTTCCATTAAATTCTTTTGAAAATTATTTTCGTTAAAAGGACTAGTGATATTAGGCAACAAAGATAATATTTTTTTAAATTAATTAACAATTGATTTAACTTTTTTTCATAATTATAAATGTATAATGTCTTATTTAAACATAATACTCTCGTATAATAATTTTTTGTTTCATTGAATAGCTTCTTTTCTAATGTCTTTTTCCAACGGCTTTCTTTTTGAATTACAAACGCGTCTCTGTTTCTTGGTAACCCATCTAGGAGAAGGAAAACTCCGAACAACAACCCGCAGCTCAAAGTATTAATCGTGCTGTGGAGTAAATGACTGCTGAGTTATGACGTCGCAAAAGATCTCTACAGGCTTCGGAACCCTGTCTATAAAAGACCGTTATCCAATGTGCCGGGCGACTTTTTGGTAGACTTTTGGACACTTGCCTTTCTAATGGCAACAATATGAAAAGTAAATATAAAAAAAATTCCACTATGGCTCTTCCAGTGGATAAACAGGGAACCCGTCCCCTCAGGAGTCAACCTACCTGAGGTCGAAAACTCTGACATGGGAACAAACACCTGCTCCAAATAATGAATTTTCAGTGCCCCACAACCAGGATAATCCCAATGATGACCCTGCAAATGTCTCCAACTATACCGACAACCATTCATTTAAAGAAAGAAAAAGTCAAATTGTTTCGTGATGAGTACAAACCCGTTCTGACTGCATTCTATGAGGCATTGCACAAAACTCAGAAAAGCATTACTCGATAAACATGAGATTTGGAGAGAAAAGGTTAGACAAGCAATTAGAAAATACATTGACGAAAATAAATGAGCCAATGTAAAAAAAAGGTAGATATTGAGAAATAACCAAGTGACAGATGCTGAAATTAAAGAAATAAAAAGAACTGCAACCAGAATAGGCGAATCCCCTGCACATGAAAGGGAACCAGAATTGGCTATAAAAATCACTAACATCACCCAAACCACAGATCATAATTAGGAAACTGAGATAGACACCAATCCTTTTGAAGATAATGCTGAAAATTTAGAAGAGTTGCAATGGCGTGATCCTAGTTGCTCACACACCTTCGATAAAACGATTCCAAAACACATGGAACCGAATTATTTTACGGAAAACAAAAATAGTCTACAAGAATCCAAGGAAGAAATCATTACACACATCAGTGAGACGTAAAATATTGAAATGGAGGAACGAGAAGAACTCCCAATATTACAACCAACAAAGCAGAACCCCAAAAGTATTAAACTCTACAATGGAGAAGTCAAATTAATTCTGGAGGAAGTAGACTCACATATAAGTTTCAACGAAACAATATCTGCATCAGTAATAGACGCAACTGAAAAAGTAGACATCAAAATAAAAGAAAAGACAGTCTTCCAGACACGAAGATCGACCCTGGAAAAGAGAAATAGAGAATGAAGTTTAACAACTTAGAAGTGAATTATCATTACTCGATGAACTGGCAAGAGGAACAAATGTAAGGACTAGAAAAGGCAGAAAAGTCAAAAGAAAATATAAAATTAGGAATGGGAATGGAGTTCTATCAGTTGAAAAAAAATAAAGCAAAGAATACAACTGAAGGCTCAAAGAAACAGACTTTATGTAAAAGATCAATATTCTACAGACAGAAGATCTTTCAAATTGATGCAAAGAAATTTTACAGAGAAATATGCAAAGAAAAACTTGAAGTGACACCCCCACCTCCTAACAATGGAAGAGCTTATACAGATGTGGGGAAAAAATATTGTCTTGCCCTAAAAACATATCAAAGAAGCAGATTGGATTACGCAAGAGATAAAACGGATGAAAAATAAACCAGAATAAACATAGATGGGAAACACATGTTGATGTGAATGAAAAAAGCACACAAATGGAAATCTCCAGGAATAGATAAAATTCCTAACTTTTGGCTCTATTATCTAAATACAGCACACAAAACTAGCCAAAGAACTCCAAGAAATGGTCAATGATTTCTACTGAAATTCCGGTATGGATAATCAAAGTAATTACCTTACTTTTACCAAAGAATGGTGACACAGAAGTCCCAAAAAACTACAGTAACAATTACATGTTTTTTAAAGACTTAGAAATAGTTGACATTTGTTCTGACAAAACAAATTCATTCTTTAAAAAAAATTACACACTGCCTCTTGAACAAAAGGGGTGCAAATGTGGCTCTTACGGATGTAAAGACCAATTATTTGTTAATAGGATTATCTTGGAAAACTAGTTCAATACAAAGTAAAATCTCAGTTTTCCCTGGATAGATTACCGAAAGGCATACAACAGTGTACGCCAATCTTAAAGTTTTTAAATATATACAAGTTATCACCCGTTGTCATCAATTTCTTCAAACAAAGTATGTCGATATGGAAAACGGAATCTATAAGTCTGATGAAATAAACATCAACAGAGGATTTTCAGGGTGACTCTTTATCTCTTTTACTATTTTGTATATCTCTAATAGTATCAACCAGCCAATTTAACGGGGCGGAATATGGCTATAAGTTATATCAAACGAAAATAAGTCATCTATTTTACAAGGATAGGATGACAAAGTTGTTTACGACAAATGACAGTAAGCTGGAAAGTCTCGTGAAAACAGTAAAATGTTTCAGTGATGACAATGGAATGGAATTCGGTTTGAATAAATATGCTAACGCCAAAAAGTTTAAGAATATCTCTACAAAAAACTTTCTCTATTAGCTTAGACCCTGTATATGAGGGTAATGTCACCATAATAAATAGTGCGAAAAGGGTACTATAATAGACTGGGCCTGATATTAAGAACTGAATTGAATTCTCAGAACAGAATTATGGCCATTAAGAGCCTTGCCATCCCAATGGTTCAGTATAATTTCAACATCTTGAACTGTTCTCTAAATGACATCAGACGAATGGATTCTAAGACAAGAAAGCTTCTTTATAAGCAAAACATGCATCATTCAAAGGCTGATGTAGAGCGTCTATACAGACACCGTAAAGAAGTTGGAAGAGATCTTACTCAGTTAGAATTGTCATACAACAACTATTGCTTTACTAACATATACATTGAATCAACAAAGGATTGGATGATACAATTAGTCAAACAACACGAAAACAGAAAGAAAAGATACTCAATCATGAGTTGTAAATACAAACTTTTACATTTAGTAGATTCTGTAGAAAACCAAAACAGAACCCAAGAACTAACTGCTGCCGCAAAAATTAGGGGAAAAAAGAAAGCAAACGATAAAAAATCTCTTGAACAGATGCAACAACGCCGGCAAGACAATCCTATACATGACCAATATCCAGAAAGATTATCTTGATAATTACAGCCCACACAATAATAAGAACGTTGTCCATGTAACGCTAGTGATCTTACGGGACTTAGAAAATCAAATCATGAAATGTAGCCATAACAACACACAACTACCTGCCTTAGGTCTTACTGCAGACGTGGTATGTAGTGTGACCAGAAAGAAATTGAATAATAATAATAATAATAATAATAATAATAATAATAATATTAATAATAATAATGTCTTGGTGTTAATTGAGAAAGAATTTGAAACATGGCGCTTGCTGTAAGAAGACGTTATTTCTTCTGTTGTGAAGTCTTTGGAAAATAAAAAGACAAAATCCAAAAATGACTGGATGAAATTAGAACTGTGATTCGAATTGATATCCTTTGGAAAGTCACACTGCTTGGGACAACCAGAATTCTGTAAAAGTTTTTGTTGATGTCGAGAGCTGAAGAAATGTTCCATGGTTATTTGTTTCGACAAATTCCTGATTGGTAAATTACGACCTAAAAAATCTTCTGATAACGGTGATAATAATAATAATAATAATAATAATAATAATAATAATAATAATAATAATAATAATAATAATAATAACAAAAACAACAACAATAATGAGAAATTATGGTCATTATATTTAAGATCATTTATTTATAGATCAGTTCAGCAGTGACTCGCAAAATATCTCTCAATCTAAAGAGTTAAAATCATCCGAAAGAAATCGTCCCTAGAATTTGCAGGAATAGGAATGTATACTTGTTGTCACTTGATCTTCATGAAAGACTCCATGTTCAAGTGGTTTGAAAAATCAACAAGTCCAAAATAACATCACTGATGATAAAAGGAAAATTAAATAAAAAAGAAAACCTTAGTCAGATGTAAGAGTAGACATGAGTACTTAATTAATTTACTAATTAATGTAAAAGATGGAAATTGAATGTAGAGTTTTCATCTTTTATGTTGAAACGACATAAGCGTGTCACTTCGATTAAAATTGAGTAATATCATTAAGATTTTCGTTGTGATGATTTTAATTACAAGAGATGAAATTGCGTTAATGTGGACCTTATGTTTTTGCATTGCCCCGTGCAGAAAATAAGTAGCATGGGTAGCGGGGAAATAGCCTGGTGGATTAAAGTGCTGGTTACTGAATTTGGTGACATAGTGATTGCGAGTTCAATCGCTGGGTCGGGCAGTGTGTATTTGAACTTATGGAAACGATCGAGTAATATAAAAAAAATGAACGAGACGAGATATCTCGAGATATTGAACGAGAATAGTATCCTCTCGTAATTTAAATAAAGAGTCCAGCTCAGAATTCCCTGTAGTTCAATATGCATAGTGTATTTAAGTGAAAATTCCATCTGAACAGTACTATAAATAAGAATTAGAAGATAGCCTTAAACATGGGCAGTGGGACGAGAACTATTAGCTTAACGAAATCGATATACACCCGAGGAAGACCGGAGGGCGCAACCACCGAAATGCTGTGATAACAACAACAAAAATGAGGACAATAGGCGAAATATAAATAATATTTTTTTTCAATATCTTTCTATATTTCTGAGAGGAGGTATTATTATTATTACTTGCATTATTCGGTGTCAAGGACACATGGCCCTGTGAATAAAGACGTTGGTTATACCCAAAGAGTTTTGAGTTTAATACCAGGCCACATCAGTCGTGAACCAAAATTTGCAGAGTTGGATTAAAAGGAAATAACTGAGACATCTGCATGAGGCATAGCACGTGGAACTAGAACAGTCTACCCTGATGACCGAAAGAAAGGGTTCGGTTTGACATTCCAATCACCTGAATAAGTCGGGAGTGTACAACGGCTGAAACGTTGTGAATATAGCAATGAAGATTAGGATAACAGTCCGAATAATGTAAGTAATCATAATACCTCATATCAGAGATATAGACAGATATTGAAGAAAAATACCAATTACCTGAATAAGGCCGGCCCTTATATCGACCGAAACGAAGATGAGGATAACAGTCCGAATAATGTAAATAATTTAAGTAATCATAACACCTCATATCTGAGATATAGACAGATGTTAAAGAAAAATACGAATTACCTGAATACGACCGGAGCTTAAATCGGCCGAAACGAAGATGAGGATAACAGTCCGAATAATGTAAAAAATAAACTTTTCATAAAGTATTGCAGATTCTGAAGATAAATGCGTTTAATGAATGCAAGCCTCGTCGTTGGGATGAGAATCGAGACGCGTGATTTGAGAAAAATTCTAACCTATTTAAAAACCATGACGAAATAATCAATTCTTCCGATTAGAAATTTAACCGAATTAGGTCGTCAGGTCCTGTCGGAAGAGCCCCACAAAAAGGGTGTACAAGACAAAGAAAGACTAACACATAAGAAAACACACACCAGGAAAAGATGTAAGTTTGTGTCACGAACAAGTATCATTCTTATGTGCTTTGTTATTCGAACCAGTAAACTCTTCTTGGATGTTACACTATCAGCGTTTGGCGTATTGTACCTTTGACCTTTTTAAGGTGTCTCTTTTCATCATCTAAGCCTACCAAATAAGAAGATAAACACCTGAACAGGCGAAACGGTGTTCCTACAGTATGAGCATGTGGACCGAATAGCAAAACTAATAGAGATTGAAAATCCTTTGCTCGAAATTCTTGGGAATGGCATTGCTTCGGTTTTGAGATTGTTTCGGATTTTGGAATACAGGCTATTTAATTTGGATATAGCATCTATAAAATCGGGCATCTTAGGAATGAAACACAAGCTGTTTCTTAACATTACATATATCTTATAGTAATTCGTCGAGCCTAAAAAAATACTCAACAGAATGCAGAAAGCACTATCTTGGACACATCAGTAGTGCGCATCCACTACTGAGAATCGAACCCGGATCGTTTCGATACAACGCAAACGTTATACCAACTGTACCACGGGACTCGGTGACGAAGAAGACACAAACTAGACTCGATATAGCGCCGCTACTCACTCACTTCTGCAGCGATACTCATCCAATTATTCAGATAACCGCGGAACAGTGCCCCAAGAGCCACGACTGCTTTATTTATATATACACACACACACACACACACATATATATATATATATATATATATATATATATATATATATATATATATATATATATATATATATATATATATATATATATATATATATATATATATATATATATATATATATATATATATAAAATTCGTCATTAACTTCATTTTAACATGTATTTTCTTCTTTAAGAAGGAATTATTTTGCTGTTGACACTAGTACTTACTTTATGTTGCTGTGGAATTTTTCATATAATATTTTTGGCACTGGTGTAGGCTTCTTTAATTTTTAAATTCTTATCCTTAATTTGCATATAATTAGGATGCTATCTCTCCCCTAATCAGTATTTACTGAAACTGAAAATTTCAGAACAATCATAAATACAAAAATGTTGG
Organism: Acanthosepion esculentum; assembly: GCA_964036315.1. Taxonomy (NCBI): domain Eukaryota; kingdom Metazoa; phylum Mollusca; class Cephalopoda; order Sepiida; family Sepiidae; genus Acanthosepion; species Acanthosepion esculentum. Next base: position 80,170,288 of record OZ038513.1, read on the forward strand.
GATGAATCAATCCGCTACTTTTCTGTAAGAGGAAAAGTTCTTCAAAGGAAAAATAATGATTAAGAATAAATATTTATGAAAACATAGAAATATTTAAATAAAAGAAATACTTAAAAAATAGATTAAATTTTCTCATTGTTTAAACAAGTTTTTTATACAAGTTGAGAATCCTTTATCCAAAATTCTTGGGACCAGAAGTATTTCGGTTTTCAGATTTTTTAGAATACATGTTATTTAATTGTTGATAGCATCTATAAAATGGGGCAGCTTGGGAATTGAACCCAACTATAAAAATGATATCCCTTTACATTTCATAACACAGTTTATGCATATACCCTGAAGGTAGTTTTATATAAATAGCATCTACCTGAAAGTAATTTTATATAAAATTTAATAAATTTTGTGCATATACAGATGCAGGTAATGATGCTATTCATGTAATGCTTACATTGATTTTTTACCTGTATAATTAAGATTTCACGTAAAAATAATGTTTCGTACTTTCTGTACGGGTACAAAAAGACATGATCACTATAAAAAATATATAAACGGAGCACTTTTTGACATTTTGAATATCTTTACTGAACATGGAACACCTGGTAAGTAATCAACAAAGGAAGGTGTTGAAGAAATGATCACTAACAAGAAACTAGTGCCAATGAAGGCTATATAGCTGGTCTGGGGAACCATCACACAGGGCAGATGAGGTCAATTACAACAGCTGCACATCACCTAGGAACCTTCCCAGTGGTTTCTGAAACTTTCCATTTGTGGCAAGTCATGTCAGCGCCTGAAAAACCTTCGGATATTGGAGGTTTTTTGGATTTGGTAATATCATATAAAGGATACTCAACCTATTTACACTATATCCATTGTTCAGACTATTGTCGTCACCTTTATTGTCATATTCACAACGTTTAGACTATTGTACGCTCTGGCCTTCTTCAGGTGATATATATTGGAATTTCAAACAGAATTCTTTATTTAGTCCACAGGGGTAGATTGTTCCATTTCCACGTGCTATGCCTTTTCTGTGTATCTCAGTTTCAGTTAATTCCCTGTAGTAACGCAACTCTCCAAGTTGTTGTTCACTCCTGCTGTGGCCAGGCCTCTGTTGTGGCCAGTTATTGAACTCACAACTCTTTGGGTCATGTAACTTTTAGGATCATTCAACCAACGATTTTATCCATTGGACCATATGTCATTGTGGAAATTCCAGTTAATATCACCTGAAGAATGCCGGAGCATACATCGGCCAAAACGTTGTGAATATGACAATAAAGATGAGAACATTAGTCCGAACAATGCAAATAGTTACAATACCTAAAAAAAAATAGACAGATATTGAAGCTGTAATAATAATAATGACTTCGAGATAGAATGCAGCATCTCAAGACAACAAGATTTACATATCGTTAATGGAGTCTTTGGAAATTATATTAAAAGTGTATGTCACACTCGTAATTAGTAGTTGTGAAATGTTGGAATAGACAGAGTGCAAAAGACGACATGATCGTGTTTGCCTTAATTTTCACTGGCATTTGGGAAAATGGCTAAAAATGTCATAAAATGATACGATCACGTACAACCGAGAGAAATGAAAAGATGAAGTAAGTAAAATATATTTTGAAACTATGACTTCCAAACAAATCGAGTTATGAACACCAACGGAAAATAAATGCCAAATAATTGATGTGGCCATAGCTGTTAACTACAATGTAACAACAGCAAAGCAAATAAAGAATAGCAGTCATAAGTATGTAGAAAAATGTGTTGCAAAATGCCATAAAAAATCATTCCGGTAGTTGTTAAGGCAAGTGATTATATCTCATTGAAGTTGAATGATATTAGGTGCTTGGTTTAGTGGCATATAAACACCTACGGGTTATTTAATGCCGAAATCTAAATATTTTGAACGTAATTGGATGCCTTCAATTACAGATAGAATGGTCATCTTTGCTATAAAAATGTATTCTTGGTCATCTTCCTATGTAAAAATATATTGTTGGTATTTTTACTATAAAAAAGTATTTTTTATATTTTCATAGTGATTGGGAGTTCACTATTTGCTCATAGATGGGACCTTAACAGGCGCTACCATACCCCGGGTCAGGGTGGACCTGGGAACAATATCAGTTAAGAAAAGTGAAAGAAGATATCGACCAACTTGGTGCAAAATCTGCTTTATTAAGTACAGCAAGCATTCTCAGAAAAGTATTGTTCGTCTGAGATCCTTCTTGTGATTATTAATATTAATAATAATAATAATAATAATAATAATAATAATAATAATAATTATTAATAATAATAATAATAATAATAATAATAATAATAATAATAATGATAATAATAATAATAATAATAATAATAATAATAATAAACACATCATTGGCTAGGCGAAGAGCAACGCGTTTAAAGCTGAGACGGAAGCCCTAATTATTGAAGTTTAGGACCAAAGCCTCGCTACCAGATCCTGTTACTATCACATAATCAAGGACGGAAGTAACCGGAAATTCAGGATCTGTAGAAAATATGATGAAACTGTCGACCATATTATCTCACGATGTCCGGAACTGAGAAAAACTGAATATACCCAGAGACATAAGAAAGTGGCGATATATGTGCTCTGAAAAATATGCAAGCACAAAATCGAACCAGAGACATTTACCCAAAATAACAATGTAACTATCCTCGGGGACATGCCAATTGAAACTGACAGGGAAATAAAAGCCAACAGACCTGATATTATCATAAAAGACAAGAAATTCAGGAAGTGTATGCTTATTGACATAGCAGTACCCTCTGAGAGAAACATCCCCATACAAGTTATCCAGAAGATCGCCCTACTAGGAATATTCCATATACTAAGAAAAGTCCAATTAAATGACAATTCACCTGTAGGACCATAGTTTGGACCCGGCCCTACAGGATACAAAGCAGGAATCATTACATACACAAATATTAATATTAATATTAATAATAATAATAATAATAATAATAATAATAATACACACTGACAGAACAATCAAAGCCAACCGCCCAGACATTGTTATTAAAGATCGCAAAAAAATGCTTCCTTATTGATATGGCAGTCCCTGCAGACTGAAATGTATCTTTGAAGATATTCGAAAAGCTCTCAAAATACAAGGACCTTGAAATAGAAATCTCAAAAATGTGGCACATGGGAACATCAACAATCCCTGTTGTAGTTGGAACCCTGGTTGGAAAAGATTCCAGTAGGCTGATTGAAGGGATCCCTGGAAGTCCATGCCTCAAAGAGATACAAAAAATTATGCTGACAAGTACAGCCCACAGTTTACGAAGGGCTTTAGCTATGTAATTTTTTTTTTTTTCATTGGAAAGTGTCATGATGCCATTTCTAACCTTAGGTCCCTGGGCGGGACCCGGAAAGAAATGGGTACACGCCAGATATCAAAGGAAATAAAAATAATAATAATAATAATAAGCAGTGGTTTTTATGATAAAGTTGGCCAAATAAAGTATTGTGTACATATCAAAGAAGGGCAGATTGTTTTTTCGCTTTGTAAGTCATTCCATATTGGATACCTTGCTACTGCCCTTAATCCTTTCTATTTCTTACCAATGAATATTTTTGAAATTTGGGCTCCATGATATTTTTGAAGATTCCCAATACACAACTGAAAATACGTTAGATATCAATGCAACCGGGAACAGATGGTAATAAATAATTGTTAAAAATCGGTAACTTACTGTTTTTAGTGGCTGAGGTAAATCGGAAACAGGTGACGTAAAAGGAAGTAAAATCGAATGTTTTTTCTTTTCTACAGGGTGGGTAAAGTTCTCGTACATAATTTAGTCGAAACTTCCAGTTGACATATTTACGTGATTTATTCAAGACGATAAATACGCGTCTATCACTCAGTCGAAATGCTGAACACTTGGAAAGTTTATTTTTATTTTGCCGAATTGAAGTATTTATTTATTTTTGCGACAAGTCAGCATTGAGATCGTCCTTTTGAAGAAGGAATGACAGGATTTAAAGGATTGTCAAAATAAGTTAAATAATTAAAAAAAAAAAACTTGACATCTTCATTGTCTCTGCGACAATTCTTACGATTCCTCAAATAATTTATCGGCTTTTCCTGAAGACAATCCTCAATGAATTCTCCGTCTCTTTTATCAGATTTTTGTAAATTATTTTGTAGTGGTGGGGGGGGGTTGTACTTAGATTATGATGATTGAATCTGATCATTAGCATCATTCGAGAAAATGAGTTAGCAATTGCGCAACGAGTATGATAAAAAGAAAACATTCTAAGCATATCAGCTGTCATATACGGACATAATACCAATGTATAAATTAAATCATCATATCCAGAAGGACGTGTATATATATATATATATATATATATATATATATATATATATATATATATATATATATATATATATATATATATATATATATATATATATATATCCGTGTTTGTGTGTATATATATATATATATATATATATATATACGTGTTTGTGTATATATATATATATATATATATATATATATATATAAAGATAAGGAATATATGTATGTATATATACGTGTGTGTGTGTGTGTGTGTGTGTATGTATGTGTGTGTGTGCATATTTTTTTTTTTAACAATAAAAATTAATAAAAAAATTGAAATCTTCAGACACACTGGGTTGTAGATTAATATTATTTCGTTTTTATTATTATTATTTCATTTAGATTCCTCGACTAGTTTCGGCCAACATGGCCATCATCAGAAGAAAAAAATATTTCTGCTTGCTGGTAGCAGTAAACTACAGAAATGAATGTCTTGATGGAGAAAATGAACTTTTGTCTGTAGTTTTCATTTGTTTTTTTTTTCTTTTTTTTATCTTTTTAACATGAATTTTTTAACATTCCTTGTGTTGGTCAGTCTCTTTTAAGTTGTTATTTGGATGGATGCATGCTGCTCTGAATTCGCTTGGTCAGTCTGACAGTTTATTTGTTCCTGGAGATGGGATGTGTGTGTGTGTGTGTGTGTGTGTGTGTGTGTGTGTGTGTGTGTGTGTGTGTGTTATTTGGTTCTTAGGGACTAAGTGAGTATGATATGTGTAAGCGTGTATATTGCTGTGGGTGTGTGTTATCATTTGGCTCATTAGGGAGTGAGTGAGTATGATGTGTGTAAGTGTGTATATTCGTGTGAGTCTGTGTATAAGTGTGAGGCCTCAACACCTCCGTAAGCATGATGTCTATCTTGTGTGGGTGAGAAATGTGGGTAGGTTTTGATTTATAGGGCTATATATTAATACTATCTATATTGTTAAATTTATGGTTTATCACGGCTGGATAGTGTGTTTTTAAACGTCGTATCCACTTATTTTCATGGAACTCTAAACTCTTTCTAATGTTATCTGCTCTAAACTTTTCTATTCTCTCAATTATAGTGAATTTGGCATGGGTTTGAAATCGTGTTTTTCTAGGCGGAAATGTTCTACAGGTAATAATCTTTCATGGGTAGTCGACTTAATTCGATTGCGATAATTATTAATTCTGTAGTGAAAGAGCCATTCAGATTTTCCTACATATTGTTTCTGGCATAGTGTGCATTCTTGGAGGTAAATTATCTTATGACTTCTACAGTTAGAATCGTGGTAGATTTTGAAATTAGATTTAGTGACTGAGCTAGTGAATGAATTCTTGTGTCTAATGTGGTTGCAGCATAAACTTCTTTTGTTGTTACATGGTTGGGAAAATCCTGTTGTTTTTGTTGTTAGTTTATTACGGATTACCTTGTCCCCTGAAATGTGGTTACTACCTATGATTTCTTTTAGGTTCTTAGGTCTACGATATGCTAGAAGGCCGGGTTCCTTAAACAATTTTTTAGGTCTGGTTTGAGATGTAGTATTTCCCAGCGACTTTTGATTATTTGGGATAGTGGAAGCAGAGTGGGGTTGAAACTGGTTACTAGAGGAATGCGGCTAGATTTATTTTTAAACTTGTACATTAGGGTGTCTTCTCTAGGTGTGGAAATTGCTTTATTTATTTGTTCCCTGGTTAGGTGTTGTTTATAGCCACGTGTTGTGAATTGATCCTCCAGATTTTCAATGTGTTTATTTAATTCTTCATTGTTGGAACATATCCTTCTGAGTCTAAGTGCTTGTGAATAGGGAAGGTTCTCTTTGAGGTGTTTAGGGTGGGAAGACTTAAAGTGTAGATAGTTGAGGGTGTCGGTGATTTTAGTGTGTAGTGTCGTTTGTAGTTCCTGTTTTCAACTAGGTAAATGTGGGTGTCTAAAAATGTTACCGATGTTGTGGATTTTTCATAGTCGAACTTAATTGAGTCGTGCACTGTGTTTAGGGTCATGAGGAATTGGGTGAGTTTGTCGTCACTGCCCGTGTATACAAAGAATATATCATCGATATATCTTGCATAGAATACGCAGTCGCTACTAATGAGGGGATAGATATAGGTCTCCTCAAATTTTCCCATGAATATTGTAGTATATGAAGGAGCTGCAAATGGTGCCCATGGCACAACCTCTTACTTGAAGGTAGTGTGCTCCATTGAAGTTGAAAGTATTAAATGTAAGAATATGTTCCATCCGTTTTATGGGTGAGCTTCTGTGGGGTGACTTATTTTCTTCTTTTAGTAAGTGCTTCCTGAAGGGCGGTTAGCCCTTCGATGTGTTTAATGTTTGAATAGAGTGACCTTACGTCCATAGTCACTGGAATAGCATTCTCTGGAACTGTTTGTATGTGATTAATTTTGTTTAGTAGATCTGTTGTGTCTCTGATGTAGAATTTTACTTCCTTAGCTAGGGGTTGTATGTAATGATCTACGTATTTGGAAATTTTGGTCGTGTGGCAGTTGAATGATGAAATGACCGGCCTTCGTAGGTTGTTGCGTTTGTGTATTTTAGGAAGGAGATAGAAACGAGCAGGTGTAATGTTTGTGGGTGTAAGTGTTGTGCATGTTTCCTTCTCGATTAGATTGTTGCGAAGCATTATGTTTAGTAAACTAGTTAATTCTTTTTGGTATTCGGGAAGGGGATCTGCAGGTAAGCTTTTATAGGTTTCTTTGTCGGCTAGCTGTTTGTTGGCCTCTTTAATGTATTCTTTGATTCCACAGATCACTGTGGCACCCCCTTTGTCAGCCTGTGTTATGATTAGGTCATCTCTATGTATCAGCGTGTCGAGGGCTATACGTTCCCCTTCAGTAATATTGTTACGTGGCAGCTTACGTGCTATTGTTTTCTTTATGTCATTTGCTACGGCTATTTCAAATGTATGTATAGTAATGTCTGTGTTTTGTGAGGTGTATGTAGTATCCTTCTATTTTAATGCATCAAATATGGAAGGTGTGTGATCATTGTCCCCGTAGTGAGCTTTTAGCCGTATTCTTCTGAAGAAGGATTTATTTTCACCCGAAATTAAAGCGAATATACGGAATTTAGAACGGCTCCTGATTAGATATAACAGGCATTCATCCATTCATTGTGTTATATTTAACAATATATGTTTAAATAATAATCTGCTATCACAATACACTATATATATATATATATATATATATATATATATATATATATATATATATATATATAAATATAAAAGTGAACATAGAAGTCAACACTTAGAGGCGACAGTCTGTTTCATGCTAGATGAAATCGTCAGACAACTCTGACGATTTGCCTGACGATTGCATCTAGCATGAAACAGACTCTCGCCTCTAAGTGTTGACTTCTATGTTCACTTTTATATTTAGACACGCTCTATCTCTGATATTGAGCACTTTATCCCATAAATATAGCACACTTAAAGACTATATTTCTTCATATATATATATATATATATATATATATATATATATATATATATATATATATATATATATATATATATAATAAAAAGGCTTAAACACTAATATTCCATATATTAGTGTTTAAGCCTTTTTATTATATCCTTACTCTGTCCTGGACATTGAGTTCTACCTGGATTCTATCTTCTTGGAATTATTTTTTATACATATATATATGTATGTGTATGTATGTATATATATATATATATTTTAGATATATGATTGCATATGTATGTGTATATTTACGACTAATATTTTATATATATATATATATATATATATATATATATATATATATATATATATATATATAAACTTTAAAATTCAACAATAGCAACATTTACTCACTTTGATTTATTCGACATTAACTGACATCAATTACATATATTTCCTTGATTTTTAGTTAGCCTGAAATATATTTATGAACGTTCATTTTCATTCGTGTGTTAATGGCGTTGTGGAAAATAACATCCCCACAATCCCATTGAAAAAGGCAATCAGAAGACGAAATGTGTCGGTTAAGTTTTCCTTTTGTCTCTATTCACACAAACAAACACACTCGCACGCACGCACACACACAGACATATATATATATATATATATATATATATATATATATATATATATATATATATATATATATATATATATAAAAGTGAACATAGACGTCAACACAAGACTTCTATGTTCACTTTTATATTTACACACGCTCTATCTCTGATATTGAGCACTTTATCCCATAAATATAGCACACTTTAAGACTATATTTCTTCATATATATATATATATATATATATATATATATATATATATATATATATATATATATATATATATACTGATGTATATATAATTAATATATAGAGTAAGTCAATATTGTCTTTTTGTACAGATCTCTGTGTTTAAAATTATTTTCTTACTATGCTCTTCCAATTTTTTTTATCCAGCTTAGGTAAAATCCAGAGTACCTGAAGATCCATAATGTCCATATCTTCCTGCTTTTCATTTTACGATTAAGAATTATTCATGTTTTTGACAATTTTTTCTCAACTAATCTTTTAAAATTTGTTCGATTTTTATTTAAATTCAATTCAAATGATTTCACTTATTCTTAACTAAACAATTCACGTTTATTTTAGAAATTTGTCGGCGCGGAAATCGAAAAACATTGAACCGAGTTCAAATTCCATGCTTGTGTGTTGTGTTCACTTTTTGAAAGGCATGAATCCGATCATCCCTAACTCCAGCTCTGGATTAAATAACAGGGCTAACTCTAGCTTTGAGTGACTGTTTAAGAGAAGGGAATTCCAGACTATGAAGAACGCAAAAGGAAATCACTGAACTAACTTTACCAACACGTCGTAATTCACAAAAAAGGAAAGTGTGGAGAGTCACGTTCGTCTACGTTCTGAAGTGATATGGCAGTGAAAAATTCTCGATATTTTCTTCTCTCAAAGTTAATTCTCATAACTTTGATAAACATCCTGTTGGCTTCAAGATGTCTAGTATTTGTTGTTCTTTGTAAATAATTCGACATCAGCCATATTCGTAAAATGGTTGACGTTATTTTTTTTAATCTTATTCATAAACTACTCTCCTCTTTTAGATTGTTGTAGGTTTATATTTCATGTCTTCAACGTGACAAAGATTAGGCAAGACTTTCTGAAAGAATTCTTCATTCCTTACTTAGTGAGATACTCGATACGATCAAGTCAATGTGTGTTGGTTTCTCATAGAATTCCCACTCAGAAATTTTGCTGCTGCTTCGCTGATGTTAAATACGTTTATGCTAAATATTTACGATTCCATCACAAAGGCTTGTAGTCTTGTTTGAATCTTTCCAAAACTTCTTTATTCCTTATATCACAGTCCCCAAGTTTCGGTTACTATTAATTCCAAATCATGTTCATTGATTATAGTCTTCTTTTATATGCTGTGTCCCTTCATCCCTTGAGCGATCATGGCTCTCCACAATTTCCTGTCTTTTATAGCTCTAAGTAATATTTGTTTCCTTACTCTCCACCTGTTCGCTATCCATTTACACAAACTTGTTAGGTAAGTTACCTGCTGTTTTCTATCGCTGTCATGTGAGTGTCCACTTCTCCAAGCCTCGCTTCTTCATTGTCTTCCAGAAACTTTATCTCCCAGAAATTTGAAATCACTTTTCTGACTTGGTATCTCGACTTCAGCCAATTTCTCACAGACGTGATGTGTCTTCCCTTTGTCTTTTCCGTATGCCAACTGCTCATAATGAGGATCTTTCCCTAGTGACCCGAATACATGAATTTAAGCGTGCTACTAGATCGGCATTTAGGTCCCACCATTTCACTGTCAAAACAGCTAAAGCCACCACCACTTCTACTCCAAAAATTTCCTTTCTCGCACTTCTCACCTGTGAAACATCATTCCGTTTATTCACCTTCTTGATAACTACAACCTTCAAAAAGTTAAATGCAACATCAATCACCATCTTCTGTCTTCTTTAAAGACTTTCATCTTTTGTCCTTTCACAATCATCCCATTCCCACCTTGCTTGTGGTGAGATGATTAAAAATAAGAAAAGGAAATCTCCGGCTAATCATAGATTTCTTCTGTTACTTCCACTGGTAGGATTGCCACATCACTGGTAAGCATGTTATTGTCCTGAAGTTTATTTTTTGGAATTGTTTCTTTCTAAGAATAGATTTCGCTCTCATCATCCATTTGAGAGTTGATTCTTTAAGATATTTCTGCTTTCTTAGTCTTTTGTGAGTATCATGTATTATTGTTATTTGTGTTTTTGTTGATATTATAGTGATCTTCTATATGTTCGCCATTATTAATAGATTTCCATGTTTTCATTTTGTATATTTTCATTAATATTTCTGTTTATTCTTTCACCATGTCCATTTTGATTCATTATTAAAATTTGTGTTATTAATTTTCTAAAAGATTAACTTCGACAAGTTTGTGGAAACTTGTGAAACAAATCTAAAAATACAAACGGAACTGAAATCACAATATCAAACGACGCCCTCTGGCGTTCAATGCAAACACTTGGACATTACGTGACACACATTAAGCAAAAATACGTCGATAGGCGACACTTCACACTGGGACATTCGTTATAATGAGTGCCAATCACGTGACCCCGTATCTAATTGAGCGCATGCGTGCGTTAAAAAGGAACAGAAAAATATTACTGACATTCGAGTAAGTGTCTCGTAGCGTTTCGAATTTCGGAGTGCATTTTATGTTTATTTCTTTTTTCTTTCCTTTGTTTCTTTCTTAACTTTTTTCTTCTCGTTTTCGCCTCTTTTTAATTTCTTTCATGCATTCGCCTGAATCTTCTTAGGAGGCAGGCAATAGCCAATAATTTCAATGCATATTTAGCTATCGACGCACGCAATGATGTAGCGATGAATTTTCGCGCGCTTTCTTGATCTTCTTTCGAGTAAGCGGCATTTTTACACATGTTCACGCCAAATTATATATGATTACACGCGTTTGAAAGACATACACGGAGATGTTATTGATTATATTGTTCGATAAGTCACACAAAAATCTTGGATAATCATCTCTTCATGTCTATCTATCTTGCAACTCGCAATATATATATATATATATGTGTGTGTGTGTGTGCGCGCGTGTTTGTGTGTGTGTGTGTGTGTGTGTGTGTGTGTGTGTGTGTGTGTGTAAGATATATATGGAAAAAACAGTACTTAATTTTCACTGCTGTCCGCGACTATAAGTTTGATGTAAAAGTAAACTTGGTCATTGGTACTGTCGTACAATACTCTACTACTCATTAACATTTATTAATGAGTATTAAAATTTTGACCAATCGAGGATTGAGAAAGAGTAACATTAATCGCCTTTACGTCTATATGAAACTATTAGGCGCGGACAGGACTAAAATTAAAATAGTCTCTTTTCATTGTTTTGTTTCTGCATATTTATTCGATATACATTGCATTGTGTAGCGCGTTTGCAATCCCTACAAATTTTGCCTTTACAGTAAGATATATATTGATATATAGATGTATATTTTTGAAACATGGTTATCACTGTGTAGCGAAAAACCCATATTTTAAATCAATTAATATATATATATATATATATATATATATATATATATATATATATATACATATACACACACATATATATATATATATATATATTGGGGCAGAAGATAATTATTTTAACATACATTGTTAAATATAACAAAGAATGATTATTATCATGAGCCGTTCTAAACTTCGTATGGTTGCAGTGCAAATAAAGACAAAATTGTCCAAAATTTGGATATATATATTTTAAGCTGTTCCTTGATCTAAGCTTTACGCTCACATGGCCAATCTTCAGAGTGGTTATATGGACATTTAAAGAAAGTATCTGTCTATATTTCTGAGATGAGGTATTATGCACACTATTTACATTGTTCGGACTATCATCCTCATTTTTGTTGCCATATTTATCACAACGTTTCGGCCGTTGTGCGCTCCGGCCTTCTCCAGGTGGTTGGAACTGAACCCTCGCTCGCTGGGGTAGACTGTTCTAGTTCCACGTGCCATGTCTAATGAATGTTATCAGTTATCTTCTGTTAATTCCCCTCTCCAAGTTTTCCACCGCCTTAACCAGGTATTGAACTCACACTCTTTTGGTCCTGTCATTGGATCTAACTAACGCTTTTAACCACTGTGCCATGTGTCTTCGAGGACATCTGTGTATGGATTTCTGGGTATTAAATACCTAATGTCTTCAGCCCTCATTTTTTTAACATTGCTCATATTTCAATTTTTGCTGTTATCATTGCATATTTTTTACCAGAGCTCATATTGTAATTTTCGTTGTTATTATTGCTTTTCTCTGGCACTTCTTATTACTGATTCCCATATTGTATTCATTTCTATTCTTGGTCGGCCCATTCATTTCTATGCTTGTGCTAACATATGTGCTGATTCCTTAAGTTCTCGAATTTTCCAATGGTGTTCCTTGTCTATGATCTCAACCTGATCCCACAGAGAGCGGTGATCTCACTTTTCTCTCCATATGTGGTCAGCCACGCCTGATTTTTCCACTTCCCATCGTGTTACAGCTTTTTGGTGTTCTTGAAGCCTTACCTTAAGGGGGCGGTCTGTCTCCCCTTTATACTTCTTTCAGCAGCTGCACGGGATGGCGTACGCATAGTCTTTAGTCATGTTCTCCTCTATGGGGCGGTCTTACTCGGGAGAGATATCTGCGAAGTGTTGTCTAGCTTTTGAAGGTTGTCCTGATGTTATATGAACATCAGATCCTTTGTATTTTTCCCGATAACCCCTTCACATAAGGCAGACAGTCCTCCTCTTGTACCTGCCTATCCCAGTTTATTGGGGATGCTGCAATATACCCAGGGTAGTTGTTAAGTTGTAGGGTACAGCTTATACTGACAAATTCTTTATCTGATGTCTCTGGGTCGCCACATGACTTTTGTTCGGTGTTGTAAGCAACGGACAATCTCTTTCTTTACCCTGGGTACAAATCGATACAACTGAATAAATACACACACACACGCACTCACACAAACACAAACACACACACACACACACACACACACACACACACACACACACACACATATATATATATATATATATATATATATATATATAGGATTAATCTGAGTAAACGTTTGTCACTTAGCTAATTGACGTTACAACTAGAGAGAGGGGGAGAGACTGTCCAGCAATCACTCCGTCCACTCGTCAGGTGTGTACGATTAAAGAGGACAACACTACATCGGAAAACCTTTAAACATCACATCACTTCGAACTAATTGTAATCCAGCGCTCCGCCATGATATAAGTTAACAAAACCTTATCGGCCATATTGATAATATCCGGTTCCCGACAAAGAATCAGATGGTCGAAAGTAATCGAACAAAAACAGAACAAAACATTCATAGTTTATCCACTATTTTGATCATGGTGTAGATGATCTTATTGAAAATTGGAAAAATATAATTAAATATTAAAAAAAAAAAGAACTGACACATCTTGTGTGTATAATTTAACAAAACTTATTTGTATGAATTTCTGATACCTAAATCTAAATATACCCATATATATATATATATATATATATATATATATATATATGTGTGTGTGTGTGCGCGCACGCGCGTGTGTGTGTGCGCGCGTGCGTGTGTGTGTGCGCGCGCGTGTGTGTATATGTATATACTGAACAGTAGTTAATTCTGGGAAATGCTGTTGATTATTATTGGGAGTTGATATCAATTATGTTGAATTCATTAAATTTCCTGAACATCATACGAAATAAATAATTTTGGTTAAAAAATGTCTGCCAATTTTAAAAACTGAGTAATACAAATCCGTAAAAGAAAGAGAATTTGTAAATTTCCTTATCACAGCCATCCCATAAATTCTAAATCCGCTGTCAAATAATGGACCCAGTGTAAATATAGTGAAGAATTATCAGACCTGAAGAAATTGCCTAAGTAAAGAGATATTAGCTAATATTTATAGAATTGCATATAAATGGACTGCAACCAACAGCGAAATGTCTATCTCGATGGCCAGATTATTTCATACCATAAATATTATTAGGACGAGAAGAATGTGTTTCTCCTTCGACCGTTTACTTATTACATTGCCTCCAGGAATGGTTAGTGAGATGATGCGTTCATCTTTGTAACTGGTCATGCTTCACAATGGACAAGAATACACATTCCTCAGGATACAATTCAGGTTTCTTTTAACCTTTTCTTTCGTTCCTTCTCCTCTTCACTTCTTTCCTCTCCTCTTCCCTCCTCTTAACTTCTTTCCCCTTCTGTTCTCTTCTTTTCTCTCCCGTCTTCTCCTCTTCCCTCCTCTTCTCTCCTCTTCTCTCCCCTTCTCTTCACTTTTCTCATCTTCTCTAACCTTCTTCTCGCCTCTTTTCTCTCCCCTCCTCTTAACTTCTTTCCTTTCCTCTTCCCTCCTTTTCTCTCCTTTTCTCTCCTCTTCTCTTTTCATCTCTCCTCTTCTCTCCCCTTCTCTTCACTTTTCTCATCTTCTCTCCCCCTCTTCTCTCCTCTTTTCTCTCCCCTCCTCTTAACTTCTTTCATTTCCTCTTCCCACCTCTTCTCTCCTTTTCTCTCCTGTCTTCTTCTCTTCTCTTCTCATCTCTCCTCTTCTCTCCCCTTCTCTTCACTTTTCTCCTCTTCTCTTCCCCTCTTCTCTCCCCCTCTTCTCTTCCCCTCTTCTCTCCCCTCCTCTTAACTTCTTTCCTCTCCTCTTCCCACCCCTTCTCTCCTTTTCTATCCAGTCTTCTTCTCTTCTCTTCTCATCTCTCCTCTTCTCTCCCCTTCTCTTCATTTTTCTCATCACCTCTCCTCCTCTTCTCTCCTCTTTTCTCTCTCCTCCTCTTCAATTCTTTCCTCTCCTCTTCCCTCCTCTTCTCTTCTTTTCTCTCCTGTCTTCTCTTCTCATCTCTCCTCTTCTTTCCCTTTCTCTTCACCTTTCTCATCTTCTCTCCCCTGCACTTCTCTTCTCTTTTCTCTCCCCTCCTCTTCAATTCTTTCCTCTCCTCTTCTCCCCTCTTCGTTTCTTTTCTCTCCTCTCTTCTCTCCTCTTCTCTTCTCTCCTCTTTATCTTATCTTCTCTTTTCTCATCTTCTCTTTCATTCCTACTTATTTTCTCTCATTACTTTCCTTAGATGTTTCTTCCTGCTTTTTTTCCTTTTCCTTCTCTTCTCATCTATTGCCCTTTTTTCTCTCCTCAACCGTTCCACACTTTTTTCCTCATTTTCACTTCTCTTCATATTTTCTTCTCTCTTTCTTTTTCTTGTCACTTTTCTTTCTATATTTCTTTCTTTTTTCATTTTTTATTCTCTTTGTTTTTGTCACCTTTTCCCTTTCCGTGTTCCCGGTGAATATAAGACACGAGATCGCATGGAAGGAGGCTAAAATGAGAACTGAAAAATTAGGCTGCTGAGTGGAGAAATCTACGTTCAACTGTTGTGCGTATGCACGCATGTAGGGTTCGAACTCTAATCACTTGTCTCGAGTAACCAAGTCAGTTGCGCAAGAAACTCCCAAGTAGAATTTGTTTATACATTTTGCCATTTTTGTCAAAAACAATTTTATTTTATATCAGTTGTCTTCTTTAAAATGTTTCTTCTAAGCATTGCTTTTTATTATCCATTCTTTCTTTCTTTCTTTGTCTTTTCATTTCTTTCTTTCTTTTTCTTTCTTTCTTTCTTTCTTTCTTTGTCTTTTCATTTCTTTCTTTCTTTTTCTTTCTTTCTTTCTTTCTTTGTCTTTTCCTTTCTTTCTTTTTTGTCTTTTCATTTCTTTTTTTCTTTTCTTTCTTTCTTTCTTTCTTTGTGTTTTTCTTTCTTTTTGTCTTTTCTTGTCTTTCTTTCTTCCTTTCTTTTTTTATTTTTTTCTTTCTTCCTTCGTCTTTTTCTTCCTTTCCTTCTTTCTTTTGCTTTTCCTCTCTTTCTTTCTTTCATGCTTTCTTTCTTTCTTTCTTTCTTTCTTTCTCTTTTTTTTCTTTCTTCATTTATTTTTCACATTTATCGCTTGTTATGTCTGGTTGTTCTTTTTTTCACTTCTATCGTTCAGTTTTATCGATTGTATTTATTTTCGTTCTTTCTGATGGATTTTTTCATCTTCGTCTCGTTTAATTTATTCTTCTTTTCTTTCGTCATTCTTTTTTCTTTCCTTCTTTCTTTCTTATTCTGTTTTCGATTTTCATTTTTTTCTTTGTTAATATCCATTATTCTTTTTTCGTTCTTTGAATATTTTCGCTTTTTTTCCCTTCCCGTTATGTTGTTGATGTGCGGTTGGTGTAATTCATAGTGCAACATGGGATGAGAAGTATTAGAGCCGCGGGGGTCAAATACACGTCGGATTCTTTGTATTCTCTTACGAGCCAATAGATTTGGGAAAGGCAAGAATCCATCACTTCTCTCCCCAGTTATGATATAATTAGTAAATCTTTAACTGTAAAATTATTGTTAGCGCAATATTTAACAAAGGGTTGATAAGCCGTAAAAATTAGTCTAATCTCTTTTTCTTTTTGTCTCCTTTCTAGTCCATTTTTTTCCTTTTTTACACGTTTTTCCTTCCTTCGTTCTTTCGTTCCTTCTTTCTTTCGTTCCTTCTTTCTTTCCTTCTTTCCTTCTTTCTTTCCTTCTTTCTTTCTTTCATTCGTTCCTTCTTTCTTTCTTTTTTCCTTCTTTCTTTCCTTCTTTCTTTCCTTCTTTCCTTCTTTCTTTCCTTCTTTCCTTCTTTCGTTCCTTCTTTCTTTCTTTCTTTCCTTCTTTCTTTCCTTCTTTCCTTCTTTCGTTCCTTCTTTCTTTCCTTCTTTCTTTCCTTCTTTCGTTCCTTCTTTCTTTCCTTCTTTCCTTCTTTCTTTCCTTCTTTCCTTCTTTCGTTCCTTCTTTCTTTCCTTCTTTCCTTCTTTCTTTCCTTCTTTCCTTCTTTCGTTCCTTCTTTCTTTCCTTCTTTCTTTCCTTCTTTCCTTCTTTCGTTCCTTCTTTCTTTCCTTCTTTCTTTCTTTCTTTCCTTCTTTCCCTCTTTCGTTCCTTCTTTCTTTCCTTCTTTCCTTCTTTCTTTCCTTCTTTCCTTCTTTCGTTCCTTCTTTCTTTCCTTCTTTCCTTCTTTCTTTCCTTCTTTCGTTCCTTCTTTCTTTCCTTCTTTCCTTCTTTCCTTCTTTCGTTCAATCTTTCTTTTCTTCTTTCCTTCTTTCTTTCCTTCTTTCCTTCTTTCGTTCCTTCTTTCTTTCCTTCTTTCTTTCTTTCTTTCCTTCTTTCCTTCTTTCGTTCCTTCTTTCTTTCCTTCTTTCCTTCTTTCTTTCCTTCTTTCCTTCTTTCGTTCCTTCTTTCTTTCCTTCTTTCCTTCTTTCTTTCCTTCTTTCCTTCTTTCGTTCCTTCTTTCTTTCCTTCTTTCCTTCTTTCCTTCTTTCGTTCAATCTTTCTTTTCTTCTTTCCTTCTTTCTTTCCTTCTTTCCTTCTTTCGTTCCTTCTTTCTTTCCTTCTTTCCTTCTTTCTTTCCTTCTTTCCTTCTTTCGTTCCTTCTTTCTTTCCTTCTTTCCTTCTTTTTTCCTTCTTTCTTTCTTTCATTCGTTCCTTCTTTCTTTCCTTCTTTCCTTCTTTCTTTCCTTCTTTCCTTCTTTCGTTCCTTCTTTCTTTCCTTCTTTCCTTCTTTCTTTCCTTCTTTCCTTCTTTCGTTCCTTCTTTCTTTCCTTCTTTCCTTCTTTTTTCCTTCTTTCTTTCTTTCATTCGTTCCTTCTTTCTTTCCTTCTTTCCTTCTTTCTTTCCTTCTTTCCTTCTTTCGTTCCTTCTTTCTTTCCTTCTTTCTTTCCTTCCGTTACTTTTTCTTTTCTCCCCTATTGCACCCTCCCGTTTAAAACCCAATTCCACACCTGTCTTTTGAAGATTCCGTTTCGTTTTCTAATTTGCTTTCCATTCTCTCCATTTATCATATTATATACAGTTTTCTCTCATTTTCACTCACACAAATACCCAATCTCTCTCTCTCTCTCTCTCTCTCTCTCTCTCTCTTTCTGCTCTCTCTCTCTCTTTCTCACTCTCTCACTCTATCTTTCCTTCCATTACCATTTCCCTCTTTTTTTCAGTGGTGGTAGGGGGCTACTTTTTCTACTTCCTTTTTTTCCTATTTCTTCATTTTCCAGTTGCTTCCAAAGTTCTTTTGATATATTTCCTAACTCAGTCTGAGTCTAAAGCCTTTTTGGAATAATCAAAGGTCACTAGAGAGGTCCAATCGATTATTGGACAATTTTGATGCTAACGGGAAAGAGAAAAGCGATACGAATGTTGGCTTCCATATTATCTCCTAAACTCATTCAATGTAATGAACGCTGTAATAAAAACAAAGCAATTCTAACCACGACATTGGCGATCCTAACATTAACTGAAGTCTAGTGTTAATATTTGTAGAAAGGAAGTATACAGAAGCTTTCGATTGTGCGGGACCTGATACAATTTACCGGTTTAAATAGATGTTTAGATTATTGATGTTTAAATACTATAAATAGATGTTTTAATACGTTAATTAGATGTTTTAATACGTTAAATAGATGTTTTAATACGTTAAGTAGATGTTTCCACTACGGCTGATGTTTAACTTTTAAAACAAGCATTAAATTTAATTCCTTTTCTACCTTAACTGAGAGCCTTACCGACTTTGCTGCTTTAAATGAGAACTTTGTCAACTTTTCTGCCCTAACGGAGAGACTTACCAGCTTTTCTGCCTTAACTGAGAACCTAACCAACTTGTCTGCCTTAACTGAGAACCTTACCAGCTTTTCTGCCTTAACTGAGAACCTTACCAACTTTTCTGCCTTAACTTAGAACTTTACCAACTTTTCTGTCTTAACTGTCAGCCTTACCAACTTTTCTACCTTAACTGAGAACCTTACAGACATTGCCGCCTAAACTGAGAGCCTTACCGACTTTGCTGCCTAAACTGAGAGTCTTACCGAATTTGCTGCCTAAACTGAGAGCTTTATCGACTTTGATGCTTTAACTGAGAAACTTACCAACATTTCTGCCTTAACTGAGAGCCTTAGCGACTTTTCCGCATTAACTGTTAGCCGAACCGACATTTCTGTCTTAACTGGGAACCTTACCGCCTTTTCTACCTTAACTGTGAGGTTTACCGACTTTTCAGCCTTAACTGAGAACTTTATCAACTTTTCAGCCTTAACTGTCAGCCTTACCAACTTTCTTTGCTTAACTGAGAACCTTACTGACATTTCTGCTTTAACTGAGAACCTTACCAACTTTTCTGCATTAAATGAGTAATTTACCAACTTTTCTGCCTTAACTGAGAACCTTACCAACTTTTTGCTTTAACGGAGAACCGTAATAATTTTTCTGTCTTAACTGAGAGCCTTATCAACTTTTCTACCTTAACTGAGAGCCTTGGCGACTTTTCTGCCTTAACTGAGAACCTTACCCGCTTTTCTACTTTAAGTGGGAAACTTACCAAAATTTCTACCTTAACTGAGAACCTTACCGACTTTTCTGCCTTAACTGGGAACCTTACCCTTGATAAAATGTAAACAAAATGATCATTAATTCTGAAAAGGGAAATTAATACAAACTCTGTACTTCGAAAGTGAGGAGTGAGCATCAAAGAGGAATTTTCGTAAACTAAAATTTGACAACCTCACAGAATTTTCGTATTGTTTGAATCCTACTTGGCAGTTTAGTAATTTCTTTAATTTAATTTAATCTTATAGAACTTTATCGTAAAAAATATTCTTTAAGAAACTTTCTTTTGTCCTTTTTAACAACGACGAATAAATTCTTAGGATTTCTTCCACGTGCTCATATAACATACAACTGGCCATGTATTTTGCATGTTAAATAAAGAAACTTTTAATTTTTCCAAAAAAAAAGTAATGAAAATTTATTGTATAAATAAAATCAACTGTACTTTGTACCCCTTGCCTTTTTGTACTTCTCCCAAAAATTTGGTTTTCACCGGTCAATGTAAGGCTATTTTAGAGGGCGTGGCCAATAAGGAAGCCACAAAATTTTATCGATACATAAATGACATTTTCTGCTTTGATCTTCTACTCTTTTACTACGTTTTATTAAAAATAAAAACACTTTAGAAAGCGCTAACGATGGGGAATACATTATGACATTCTTAGGGAATAATTACTTGTTGTTGTATTCCAGGTTTGTATGGAATTAAATGATAGGTACGGATCATTAATAGATCTTTGAGTAGTCAGAACACAGAATCAAAGTGTTTGGGGTTAATTTGAATCATTAAATACAATACAGATAGTTTGTTCGATAAATTGGCGGGGTGATGCGAACAAGTTTATTTAAATTTAGTTGGCAAATAATTAGTAGTATATAATATTAGTAGTATATAATATAAGTAGTATATAATATTAGTAGTATATATATTAGTAGTATATAATATTAGTAGTATATATATTAGCAGTATATAACATTACTAGTATATAATATTAGTAGTATATATATTAGTAGTATATAATATCAGTAGTATATAATATTAGTAGTATATAATATTAGTATATATATATTAGTAGTAGTGGTTGCAGGAATAGCAGTCAGACGGCAACTTTACAAACTTCTCTCTACTCTATCTGACAGGCAACATTTCCTCATTCCCCCAGTTCAGACCTTCACAGCTATGACCTGCCATGACACATACACCGGCTTGAAACATCCTTATTCAATTTATATCCAATTGATAAACGAAGTTCCACGTAGATGGCTTCTTCGTAAGAGGTGCCACTTTATAGAACAGACTCCCGAGAGGATGCTTCCCAAAAACTACAATCTTAATCTCTTTATGTCTAAGATTAACCACTACTTATCGAATGGATCCTTGTAATCTGAACAAATTTCTCCCTTCTCCCAGACATTAATACAACAACCTTATTTTATAACCCTCTACCCTGAGTGGCCCTTAGGCCTAAGACTGAATAAGCATTTAGTAAAAAAAAACGTAATAGCAGTAGTAGTATTTTGAGATCGTTGAGATACGAAACCGTAAGGAACCTGAATTGGTGATCATATGGCAGCAAGTTTCCTCAATGCTAACACTGATAATGGTTCGTATATTTATCAGCAAAAACTCTTCAAAACTCTTTAACGTGTATCATTAACGATGAGTATAATTGTTGGTTTTATATTCTGATCAAGATATTTTCTCAGAATTTCATTGTCCGTAACATTTCCCTACATCGACAGCGAGACCAGCTTTCGATTTGTTCAGAAGGATTAAATTTGGTCTCTTGCCAAGAACATTTCTTTGAGAAAGTCATCACCTGTGGTTTTTCAATAACAAAGAGGATTGCTTTCCACGGGTGAATTAACGATTACCTTAATAATAAAACTGCGGCTTAATTCACTTCGTAATTCATTAAGTAGTCTCGTCAGACCGAGACTTTCATATGGATCGCATGCATGGTTCCAAATTCATTCAAAAATATCTAACCTGCGCGCTATATATAACTGTTTTCTCACGTCAGTGACTTCGAGCTAATGAAGCATGTAAGTCGTAGTGAGAACCATTCATCTTGGAAGCACGTGAACTGGCGCTACACAATCAAAAAGAAATAAACTGTAACTCGAAGAGAAAATAAGGACATAATCAAGATATTGACATTACACCCTACTTCAAAGAAACCGTTGGGAATGAAGCTCCTGTCAATACTAGAAAGAGCGATAACAGCCAATGGACTTGAGAAACCTGTTTTCCTGAAAATCTTTTTAAGAGAAATATTTTGTAAATTTCTGCAGAAAAATAGCTTTGAGTTTTTGGTCAACGAATACAGAAAGTTTTCTTAAAAGGAATCGGTTAATATTACCATTACCGCTAGAGACTAGACAGACAGATACCATACTCTGATCCCATCCCGATGGCCAGGGAGTGAAGAAAAGTGTTACTTAAGTAGTAACAGCTACTTGGTCAGTGAATGCTGAATGTTTCTTTATAAGGAAGCAACTAATATTACTATTAGTATTGCCATTGCTACTCAGGGATTTTAATTTCAATCGGAGATTATAGAATATAAATTGAAAGAATTCAGCAGTTCATCGTATATTTCAAAAGCACAAGAAATGTTCATTATTTTCGAACTCACAATGAATAAAATGGAATGAAGCAGGAACGGTGGCTCCATTTTATATTTGCAATTCTCGTTACTTTAAGTACCAATTCTCGTTACTTTAAGTATCAATATCTCGTTACTTTAAGTATCAATTCTCGTTACTTTAAGTATCAATATCTCGTTACTTTAAGTATCAATTCTCGTTACTTTAAGTATCAATATCTCGTTACTTTAAGTATCAATTCTCGTTACTTTAAGTATCAATATCTCGTTACTTTAAGTATCAATATCTCGTTACTTTAAGCATTCATTCTCGTTACTTTAAGTATCAATATCTCGTTACTTTAAATATCAATTCTCGTTACTTTAAGTATCGATTCTCGTTACTTTAAGTATCAATATCTCGTTAACTAAAACTCACTGATGCACAGATTTCATCTCTGATAAATTGTAAATTAGACTAAATATCATTTTTTCCCTCAAAGTTACTGAAAGCTGCGTTGTTGTCACACTTGATTGGGGAGATCATTTATCCTTCAGCTGCCACGGGAAACCAAAAAAGAACTGCTTCAAGTTGGCTTTAGCGATGTTCAATGCAAAATTGGAACAAACGTTCTTGGTCGCTCTTTTATAGTCACTTGCTATTGAAGACAAAAACCTCGAGGAAAGATTCCACTCCCCGTATTTACACGAAATTGGAAATGGATCGATTTTAGTCCTTTCTTGGTTGATTTTACTCAACCTCAGTCTATTGGTCAGTGCTACGACCTGTATAGCACTCAAACTATCGCCTCCTATCGATCACTCGGTTTGCTATTTTCTGCTTCTATCTTTCTCACCCTACCCAGTATGTATTTTTTTAATCCTTTTTTTTTCTGCAATACTTACCCTTAAGCAGTTTCAAGTAAATTTACATGTTGAATGCGAATTCAAAGTTTTCTCTACCTTTGGTGTATGGCTTTTGTTGCTTTGTGACATTTATCTTTAGAATTTGTCGAAAGACGGTGAAAATGAGATGGAAAGAACTAATGCCTCAGACGTGACTCCAAGGAAAAGGCTGAAATAAAAGCAAATACGAAAATAGATGCAGAGAAAAAACCGAGAGGAAGCATCAGTTTGAAGATCAAGAGAGAAAGACGCGGAGTAAAATGGACGAATCAATATTAAGACTGAATAAACAGAAACAAGGGAGAAAAGAAAAAAAAGAGAAAGAAAAAGGGAAAGCTGACAAACAAATGGAAAAGAGCGGGAACAAAATCGAAAAATGAACAGAGAATTAGTAGACAATAGAATTATCTATCAATATTCCTTTTAAAGAAAATATGAGTTTTTAATTACAAGGGTGTTTTTTTAGGGGTTTAGAATTGAAGTTTTTATTTTAGGTTCAGCTATTATAACCGACAATCGGAAATATGAGATGAAAATCCAAAGGCACATAATAATTTTATATGTTATATATTATACTATATATAATATAGATCATATATTAATGTAAGTGGAAATATTTCCGAAAACGAAACAAAGAATGCTCAACGGTGATGTTATATCAATCCACCTTTATGGCAGTGAATGCCAGAGCATTTCCTATTACCTTGTTCTGACCAAACTAATAAGCATTGATCGATCGATTTCCTTTATCAAAACTGGCCGAGACGTCATACCGACTTAACTGATAAAGTCTGACGCTCCATAAATTTGTTAAGACTTAAGGTAATCTTTATTCGAGATGCCTTTGTCAGCATCTCTAAAAAAAAAAAAAAAAAAAAAAAAACTACAAACTGTCTAAGATTAAAGTGAGAACATAAACATCGTTGGATAAAACTAATTTGAAAGTTTTTGAGGATAAAAAGAAGCTAAAAGGCGAACGCATTTACGCCAGAATGGGTTGGAGTTACCGAAAATAATATAGTTGAATGAAGTGCGTGCAGCGGCAAAGACGCGGAACAAGCATTCTTCATCTTCTTCTACTTCTTCTTCTTCTTCTTCTTCATCTTCTTCTTCTTCATCTTCTTCTTCTTCTTCTTCTTCTTCTTCTTCTTCTTCTTCATTTTCTTCTTCTTCTACTTCTTCTTCTTCATCTTCTTCTACTTCTTCTAATTTTTCTTCTTCTTCTTCTTCTTCTTCATCATCATCTTCTTCTACTTCTTCTTCTTCATCTTCTTCTTCTTCTACTTCTTCTTCCTCATCTTCTTCTTCATTTTCTTCTTCTTCTTCTTCTTCTTCTTCTTCTTCTTCTTCTTCTACTACTACTACTTCTTCTTCTTCATCTTCTTCTTTTTCTTCTTTATAATGTGTTCTTTCAGAAGATTGGTGATCATGGCTCTCCACAATTTCCTGTCCTTTGTAGCTCTTAATAAATTGAGTCTTTTTGTTATATCTCCTAAACTTTGTCTCGCCATCTATTTACTCAAGATCGCAGAGTAGAGGTTATGCGTTGTTTTTCCCTTTCCCTCTTGCTTGTCCTGTAAGCATCAAATTTTCGAAGCCTTCTTGAGCATTTTTTACAACTACCAAGAAATCAGTTCGTGGATTTGAAAGGATTAAAACTAAAATAAATAGACATAATACGTCTGAATTAGTTATGTGTGTGTATTTAGGCAGCAAATTCTCTTTGAGGCACGTCTGATTAAATAAATTACAAAAATTATATCTGCTTATTTCTAACATAATCCGTTTATATTCTCGGATATTTTCCGTGTATTACAATCAAATGATGCAAAAAATATCTATGAACATGAATGGATTATACTAAAAATAAGCAGACATAATGTTTGTAATTTTTTTAAAATCAGACATATATATATATATATATATATATATATATATATATATATATATATATATATATATATATATGTGCATGTGTGTGTGCATATGTCTGTGTGTGTGTGAGTGGGTGTGTGAGTGTTTGTGTGTATGTGTTGTGTTCTGATGAGAATTCCCCTTTCCTACCTAGCCATTATCAGTTTAAGCGTACTACTAGATTGACGGCAGGTCTCATTATTTGGCCGTTGAAATGGCGAGATAAAACCGTAAGTTCTAAGCTAACAGTTTCTTCAATCACATTTCTTGGTTGTAGAACAATTTTCCATCTTTTTACTTTCCAGTTAATTTGATCTGAAAAAATTTAAATGCAAAGTCAATCATAATTTTTTTTAATACCTCTTCTTTTATTTACTTCCCTGCAGGTTAGTGGTTGTATTATCTTGCTTGGGGTGAAAGGGCAAGTATACACAGATCCCTCTCTCTCCATTCCTCTGTATATATATATATATATATATATATATATATATATATATATATATATATATATATATATATATATATGCGTGTGTGTGTGTGTGTGTGTGTGTGGACAATGAGGTCAACACCCATCAGTAGCAGTACATCTTTGATGTTGCAAGGAGTTTTGTCGGTCTCTTGCTCAAATACTCCCCACACATAATAATCAAGGGTCTTGCAGTCTGGGGAGTTAGGTGGCCAGATGTAACGAGTAATGTTTTTTGATGAAATTGTCTGACAGCCATGTCTAGCTTCTCCTGCTTGTGTGGCATGGCGCAGAGTCCTGTTGCCAGACACGGGATTTTCCAGCAGCCACCAACTTGACTCAAGGCAGCACTATATCTTTAAGGCACTTAATGTAGGCCTCCGTGTTGATTCTGAGGCTCTCACCAACAAATTCGAGAGTTCTTATCAGGATGATCAGAGTGAGTTTACCGAGCAGCCCTCCCTCTGCACTGTCTTCACACAGACACACAAACACTGAAATTGTTCGTCTTGAATCATCTGGCGCGAATGCCAAGCAGTACCGTACTGTGCAGTTGACAAACTCAAAAACAAACAACGTACATGCGCGATATTAAAAATATAAAATGACGACAATTTATCCAACACACTCTGTGTGTGTGTGTGTGTGTGTGTGTGTGTGTGTGTGTGTGTGTGTGTGTGTGTGTGTGTGTGTGTGACAGCAAATATATTGAAAAATAGAAAAGCTACCGTTAGGTTAATAATCCGAAGATCTTTAGTATTTTT
Organism: Acanthosepion esculentum; assembly: GCA_964036315.1. NCBI lineage: Eukaryota > Metazoa > Mollusca > Cephalopoda > Sepiida > Sepiidae > Acanthosepion > Acanthosepion esculentum. The sequence continues at coordinate 80,196,756 of OZ038513.1, forward strand.
GTTTTTATTTTTTTAAAAACAGTACTCGATACACAAGTAGAGCCTATCGCATGAGGATGGAACAGAACTAGGTACTTTAATTTAATTTAATTTCTATAATGGAGTTGAATGGTTTTAGCTTCTGTTTTTGAAACATGGTAATTCCTATATAGTGATGGAATATATATATATATATATATATATATATATATATATATATATATATATATAAATAAATATATATATATGTATATATATGTATATATATGTATATATATATATATAATTATTATTATTATTATTATTGTTATTATTATTATTATTATTATTATTATTATTATTATTATTATTACTGTAAACGTTAAGTCGCTACCCATGTTTGAGTAGACTCACCGTTTCTAAAATGCATGAATTACGTCTACCGGCCTGTGCATTGAAGAGACGTAATAAAGACGATATATTTAAAGACACAGGATCGGACGCTGATTCTCCCATGAAGGATGGAGTAGGTTCGAAATTTGCCGAACATTTTCTTTATTAAATCTCTCGAATGCACAGGCCGGTAGACGTACTTTAAAAATGTAGTGTCTATACAAACATGGTCAGCCACTAAAATCACGTTTGGTGTAATAATAAATAATCTCGAATTAAAACTGGCATTCATTAAATCCCTTCATAACCACTTGCGTCTTAGTGACATTATCGCTATGTTCTGTCTTCCTGAAACCTCTTCTATTATTGTCCTTTCTACTCACTAAAGTCTTCTCATTCACTTTCACACCTAGTAACTATTTGCCTCTTAGTAGTACTTTCACGTTGCTTGGGATGAAAAAAAAGATTGAAAAATAGTAGAAAATCGTTTTTTCAAATAAAAAAGAAATAAATAAACTGTGGAAACTTTTGCACATACCCCGTACTTCGATATATTTGTGAATACACATAAATATATAGATATATAGATATATAAACATATAAATATATAGATATATAAATATATAAATATATAGATATATAAATATATAGATATATAGATATATAAACATATAAATATATAGATATATAAATATATAAATATATAGATATATAAATATATAGATATATAGATATATAAACATATAAATATATAGATATATAAATATATAGATATATAAACATATTAATATATAGATAGATATATAGATATATAAATATATAAATATATAGATATATAAATATATAGATATATAGATATATAAATATATAGATATATAGATATATAAATATATAGATATATAGATATATAAATATATAGATATATAAATATATAGATATATAGATATATAAATATATAGATATATAGGTATATATAGATATATATTGATATATAAATATAAATGCTGCGGGAAAATATGATCGTCAACCATTTTTTAATATTTCTTATTATTATTTTCTTACGTTTCTTTATTGACTTTTTTCCTTCCTCACTTTTTCCTTTTTACTTACCAAATAAAATGAGAAGCTAATTTACCCCATTTTTTCTTCTCTACTCAGGGATTTCAGTTCCTCGTTTTCAGTTTTTGCATCGAAAGTTTTTTTTTTTCTGTTAGATTTTTTATGCTCTAACTTTTTGCTAATCAATTTCTGGATTTAAAACATTAGAAAAAATGAAAGCCGAAGAGAAATAAAGACAACGAAAGTTGAAACGTTCACAAATATATATATATATATATATATATATATATATATATATATATATATATATATATATATATATATATATATATATATATATATATATATATTGAGAAATAATTTATTGGAATGTTGCTTACAGTGATGTAATTTGTGAAGAGAAAAAAGAAGGTGAGGACGAAGAAAATGCGAAAGAAAACGAAAAGTAAAGCCTGAAGTTTGGGAAAAGAAAAATGAAAGGAAAAATGTCTGAAATGTTTGGAGATAAAAACGTTAAGATAGAAAGAAAAAAATAAGGGAATAAACATAAGATAGAACGAGATAAAAAAAAGAAGAGACAAAAAGATAATGACGAAAAGGTAGGCAAAGAAAGCGAATGAATGCGCAACAGACGATAACGAATAAATAAAAAGGAAAAAAAAACGAGACTGCGCAAGAGGGGGAAATTTGCTCCCTTTAAAAATGACAGCTGTAAAAAGTAACAAAAAATTACAAAAATTGACGAATATATTCAGTTCGAATACTGCTGACGATGACAATGATGATGGTGATAATGGTATTGATAAAGATGGCAATGCGTTCGAGTAATTACATCAACGTTACAGCTTGGCAGCGCCTACCCCTAATTTTCATTGCCATCTACACGAACGTTTGAAAAAAATGGATAAAGTAGGGGAAAAAGCCGAAGATAAGTAGATTTTAATGAAGTGGCAGTTGCGGCATCTAATTCACCGGTGATGTCGAACAGATAAGACGAGCCGTGTGTTCGACCAGAAGAAGAAGAATTGTCAAAATAGATTTAACATAATTATCAACTCAAAAGCACCACCTTTCTCTCACACTTATGATGTTACTTTTAATTTCTCCCCTCACTAGTTCACATCTATATATCTCTTTCTTTGTCTGCCTGTCATTCCCTCTAACACCTCTCTTTCTATCATTCCCGCTCTGACTCTCCCTCTCTGACTCTCACTCTCTCTCTCTCTCTCTCTCTCTATATATATATATATAGAGAGAGAGAGAGAGAAAGAAATTGAGAGAGAGAGAGGTGATAGAGGCAATAACAGACAATATATATATATATATATATATATATATATATATATATATATATATAAAATATGTCTATATAACAATATACACACAACATATATGCACAATATATATATACAATATATATATATACAATTAAATACATATATATATATATACAATACATCTACAAACAGTATATATATAATATATATATACCACATATATATAGACAATATATTTATATAGACAATATATAAAGCTATATAAACAAATTTTTACTGCGTTAACAAAAACACCGATCAAAATAAATAAATATATAAGATAAAAAATAAAAATAAATAAAAATAACCAAAATAATTTGACACAAATAAATAAATAAACAAATACACGACTTCCGGTCAAATAACCGCCAAAATAAACTACCCACAATGCACCACTGACCCGTATATATAAATAGCCGAGAAAAATAACAGCACTCGTGGTCTGACGATTGCATCTAGCATGAAACAGCCTGTCGCCTCTAAGTGTTGACTTCTATGTTCACTTTTATATTTGAACATGTTCTATCTCTGATATTGAGTACTTTATTCCATAAATATAGCACACTTTAAGACTATATTTCTTCATATATATATATATATATATATGTATATGTATATATATATATATATATATACATACATATTTATAAATATATATGTGTGTGTGTGTGTGTGTGTGTGTGTGTGTCTGTATGTGTGTGTGCACATATATACTACCCGAATTACCCCCGCCTTGCTGCATATCATACATTTTGTGAAAGAAAATGATGATTTTAACTCTTTGTTATAATTTGTGGAGAAAAATGGTGCATTTAATATTACTCAATAATCTTGCCGATGTGACCTCCATCTTCTGGCTTTCTCCTTCTATATTTTTAATTTAAATCAAAGGGGAAACAAATTCAGTGGGTGTGGGTGTTCAAATTTAACTTAAATCAAAAGGAAAAAAATCAGTGTGGGGTTTGCGCTCGCGAAGAACCCCTTTGATGAAAATGATTTTTTGATAAAAATGAAATATACTTATCCAAGGACCGTCGGAGTCATTCCCTTGTTCAAATTTAAATTTAATTTATATGGAAGGGAAAAACATTTCAGTTTGAGGGTTGTGTCACACGGGAACACCCTTTGATAAAAATAAAATATACTTATTC
>OZ038513.1:80205632-80215632 GCA_964036315.1 Acanthosepion esculentum
GGTCGTCGTTGTTGTTGTTGTTGTTATTGTTGCTGATGAGGATGAAGCATCATCATCGCTATATTCCTAAAGAGAATCAGGAGATTTTGTCCCCAGCAAAGATTTTAGACGCAGCAAAAGTAGAAGCTGCAAGAATGTTAATAACAATTAGAAAATCATCTGATAATAATGTCAAGAATTATGACCGAATGAAAGACTGGCATTAATGAGAGAGAAAAAAAAGATCGGGCCCACAATGGAGTATTGTTATCATATTTGGTCGGGAGCTGCTCAGACTAAACTTCTACAGCCTCGATAGAGTTCAAAAGCGTCTCTGAATCCTTGTCAGTTTTGAATTATTTCGCACACTTCAATCTCTCTCTCAAATCTTTCTCCGCTTTATCGCTACTTTTATGGAAAGTGCTCGGAAGAACTACATTCCTTGGTTCCGCCAATTCAAACCTTCACGGTAAGGAGCCAACAAGCGACTTACATTGTAGCAAACCACCCACATTCCCTCCATATTCCATCAGTGTGAAGTAAGTTCCATTCGAACAGCTTCTTCCCAAGAACCTCTACTCTATGGAACCAATTCTCAAGAGAATGTTTCCTCGATCGCTACAATCTTAACCTTTTCAAGGCTAGGGCTAACCGTTATCTTCTACATCTAACCGGACAAACTGTCTCCTAAGGTAACCTTACACCTCAGTGGCCTCCGGGACTCGAAGTGGGTGAACTTTAACACATTCAACATTATAGATAAAAAAAAATAGTGAATTTTATATAGTGTTATTTCGAGACTTAGCATGAGCAAGACAAATTCATGGATTTGGAGAAAAAAGACCGTAGAATAACGTCAAAATCCGCAAACATTTTTAATCCTTTCAAAGTCAATTGTGCTTAGTTTAATTTGTAACGTATATAAATTTAGGTAGAAAAAAGGAAATGTTGATAAGATGGTGAGGGTTACAAAGCACTGTCTGGTCCTTCAATTAGGCTTTCCCTTTGGTCGGCGCTGGCGGTTCGGTGGTAGTACGCGCTGGTCCTGGTCGTAACTATTTCGAAATTTCGAACCGAACGCAGTAGACAAGGTTGTTCATATTCTGCTGTCAATGCTAAGGTAGGTAATTCGTTGTATCAGTTAAATTATTCCTAATTAATTGGTCTTTGTGACAAGATTATGTGATATGCACTGCATAACACAGGAATTGAACTTCCGACCACTTTGTAACGAGATGAACTTACCTAGCTGTCTTTATTCACTAAATTAATTCACTTACAAGAAAATCAAAATGTTAACCTTTGAAGTCTTCAACCTCATACAAGTACTTTTTTGACCTGATAACATAAGACAGTTGAAGATAATACATTTTATTATAATAATCAAGACGAGGCCAGTAGACAGACTATATTAATGATTAATAACAATAATTCCTCATTTCGGAAAGTTGGAGAGTAATAATCACTATCTATAAAAGGCAGGATGTTTGTGTGTGTGTGTGTAACGAATGCATGGCCGCAGTTTTCGGCGGATTGGCACCAAAATTTACATGCACATGCTCCAACTTATAGGTAAATCCAAGACCGACTTTGCATTTCCCAACTCCCATCGATAGTTGAAATAATCGATTTTTTCATGCTTCAACGGTAGTTTTCATGTAGTTTGCGGCCATTTTCTAGTGGCCAGAGTGAGAGCCTATAGTTGGCTGCCACGAATAGACAGGAAGATTCTATTGGCCAGCGTGAGAGCCAACAGCTGACTGACACGAATGTTAACTAGCATGCTAGCTAGCAAAAAAATCGATAGCTGCATTCGTCACAAGTGGGAAAAATTTAAATCTGCATGGCACTTTACTCCAATTGGCTTATTCGCTTGCTTAAACTCAACGTTGATTCTGATTCCGCAGAACTGGGTTGTGTGTGAAAAATTATTTGTTGTTAACATTCTTTTTTCATTCGGATTTTCCAGTTACGAGTCCTTTTTTAAAGCTGATAGTTTTGTGTTCATTTTGTTTAGTTCTTTTTCGTAACAGATTTAATGTTTAGTATAGAGCTTAGAAAAAATTCACAGTGTGAGACAGACAAAAAGTAATGCATGTAGCAACATCAGCACGGCAAAGGGCACTCCTTTAAAGGCAAGGAAGGGCAAAAATATTTTAAGTCAAGGGATAGCGATTGCTGTATGAGTCGTACGATTTTTTAATCAAGCACGGGCAACGCCAGGCCATGCTGCTAGTAATGTATTAAAAAGAACGACTGACAGTCAAAACAGAATTTTAGTCATGTATACAATAAAGAAATACCATTAAAAAGAATTTGACAGAAAAGAGAAATGTGACTGAGTTTTTTCTAGAATAAATATGAAGTACAACAAAAGCAATTGATTCATTGATTTGTTTTTTTATGGCTTATCAACCCTGTTGGAGGTAATTTAAAGCCGAAGCCTATTTTGGATTTTAAAAATGATTTTTTTTTCTTCCGAGCGATTATTGTTAAACCTAGAAAAAGTCCTGCTATTCACCCAGTGCTGGCGGAGATGAGATGGATTCATATTTTTCCCAAAGGTATTTATGCGTAAGTGGATGCAACAAACCCAAGTGGAATTCGAACTCGAATCTCCGATTCCACAATCCGAGTCGCTAGCCATTAGATCCGAAACGAAGCGAAACCATATACATAATAGAAATAAAACTCAGCAAAAGTTACGCGAAACGATTTCAGAAATATTCTACGTTTTATTGTTTATTCATTGTTTTATAATCTGGACCAATCTTAAACTGGATAAAAATTGGACGTAAAATCTGCGAAAGTCGGAGTAGAAAATTCCATAAAAAAAAATTGTTGGATTATGTAAATAAAAAATATAAGGTACAAGTGGAAAACAAACAGAATATTATTCTTCTATATACCGTGTCCCTTCAGAACGTGGGTGGTCATGGCTCTCCCCAACATCTTGCGTTTGTAGCTCTTACTAAGTTTTGTGTCTTCGCTATTCCTAGTCATTGTTTTGCCATTCATTTACACAAGCCCGTTGAGTAGATGACTCGCTGCCTGACCCTGCTCTTCAGTATAACCACATTTTTGTGGCTTAAATTCGCTTCCGTAAGAAGATTGTTCAGCATTCATTGCCATAGAGGAAGATTGATACAAAACTAAGAAAAAATATCAATAAATTACAGCCAAGGAGAAACTAAAGAAGAAAAAAGTTATATATATATATATATATATATATATATATATATATATATATATATATATATATATATATATGTATGTATGTATGTATGTATGTATGTATGTATTGCTGTTAACCGCTGACAAATACACAGGATGATTTTCTGAGGGTCTGTCTACGAAACTCTAGAGACGGGATATTGAAGGTAACATCTATCAGTGAAGTGACAAATATTTGTATTATTATTTGTATTAATTCTCTCTCTTTCTTTCATTCTCTCTCTCTCTCTCTATATATATATATATATATATATATATATATATATATATATATATATATATATATATATATGAACACACAAACACAAGTTTTATTCAAGAAGACTTACAAAGTACGGCGATTAAGCTTTTTATGTAATTTTCTTGTGATCGTATAGGTGTTTACTTTTCTGGATATAAATTGTCTAAAATCTGTTTAAATTTTCTGTATATCTGAACGCTTTGGGCTATACTTTTAGATATTATCAATGATGACTTTTATTTTTTTATTTTAACTGAATCTATGGATTTTTTATGTAAACATCTTGAGTTCTAGGAAGGTTTTATTTTCAAAACACGTTCAGCACATTGTCGACCTTGGTAGTTGATTCTGTGGAGTGCTGACTTTTTTCTTATTTATCAATAGTACTTCCATTATTTTTAATCTTTTTACATTTATAGGAACACAAGAAAAATTAAATAATATACTTAATTCTGTACCTTGTGAGTCGTCAAAAACGTGTATCCACAGAAATAACGTTTATAGCATATATATATATATATATATATATATATATATATATATATATATATATATATATATATATATATACAGTTGCGGTCAAAATGTTCAGAACGGCATTGTTTTCGTCAGTTTTTGCAGTAAATCACTAAATCATCCATAACTTTTGTATTATCCTCTCAAATTACACCGAAATCTCAGACAATATCAAATAATATCGTATTTATTGTCTGTGAATATAGAATATAAAACAACTTTGATAAAAATTTATACCTACTTTTCTGACGTAAACAATGCCGTTCTGAACATTTTGGCCGCAACTGTATGTGCAAATATATAGAAAAATAGGAAAGATCACGTTAGGTAAATAATCCAGAGTTCTTTAGTATTTTTGTTTTTATTTTTTAAAAGAACAGTGCTCCATACAGGATATATATATATATATATATATATATATATATATATATATATATATATATATGATAAAAATATAGTTTTATGGTATACCACACTTATGGGTAAAAGTACTCAATATCAGGGACAGAGCGTATATAATATAAATGTGGACAAAAATTAACCAACAGCGAATGGTCACATAAATACAAGTAAATGTAATAATTACCAACAACAAATAATGAATAAAGAAATACAACATACTAAATAATAAGTTAAATTTTAACAAAGAATATAATAGATCCAAATAACCCTATTCAGATCCACAAATATTTCTACTCAATGACCGTTAGAATAATTTGAAATATAACCTTTTCCGCCTACCCAGTAACCATTAAGATAATACCATAATGCACCACTGGCCAGAATATATAAATAGTCGAGTAAATAACGATTTTCATAAGTTTAGGCCGCGTCTTGTTTTATTTGCGTCTTTCTTTTATTGGTTCAAAGGGTGAGTCTTTGGTTAGGAGAATTTCGTTTGCAATCAATTGTTGGTATTTTTCTGCTAATGTTCCAGCAATATTTGTTACTCGAACTATTTTTTCTTCCATTCGTAAAGATGTCCTCCCCCACTCCATCTTGTTATTTACAAATATAAATGTACTTGTGAACTTGACTACATAGGGAGGACCTCTCAACGTTTGGATTTTAGGATAAAGCAGCATTTGACTCACAGGAATTTGAATCCGGGCGCTAATAATAATCAACTGGTAAATACATCCGGGTCATCTATTGCTCAACACATTATTAATAGCAGGAGTTGTATTACAGACTTTACTGTGGTCGTTTCTCTATTTCATCAAAGTGCTACTCGTTATATCATCTCAAGGTCCTGGGACCCTTATATATCAGATCCCGTAAGCCTTCTCTCTCTAAACAGAAGGATTGTTTGTTGGGTCTGAATATTATTGGTCTCAAGTTTTCCTTGAAAAAAAAAATCCCCCATGAGTCAACTTTAATTATTTTACACGTTTATTCCAGAATAAAACTTGATAAGACTGGGACGGAACCGGTTGGTTTTAGTTATTGAATTTACACCGATATGCCTTGTAAATTACACCTATTCCTTGCTAATATATATATATATATATATATATATATATATATATATATATATATATATATATATATATATATATATATATATATATATATATATATATATATATATATATATATATATATATGTATATATATATATTGATATATATATATATATATATAATTATTTATTCGAAAATTATAACATAAATATGTTATACAATCACTACAAAAATATCCATTTTGTGTCAACACTTCTGATGTCTTATCAAGTGATGGTGTTTAATGTAGAATAAAGCGTTTTAAAAGGTTCAAATCAATTAAACATCCCTCGCTAGGGGAAACGCTGTTACATAAGTTGAAATGACCTATCAAAATAGAAGTATATGAGAATTCAAAAGACTTGACAACAAACCTTGGTTATAATAATTAATTAATGCTTTAATGTTACGGTTAGACTAAAATAGAATTCATTCTAACTAATAAATATTAAATTATACTATAAAATTTTAAATTAAAAATTACCAATTTTAATTAAATTTATATTAAGTTTAAAATTATAAAAAGTATTTAAAGAAGAAACTGAGGAATAATACATATTTGCTCTACTCTGCATTGAGCACTCTTTTAAGAATAGTATTTTTGGGTTATTGGAATTTATTCCGTATACACCAATCCTATACTTGGATATATATATATATATATATATATATATATATATATATATATATATATATATATATATATATATATATATGATCAAGAAGAAACCTTAAAGATTCATTTTGGTTCAAATTTATTTCGTCAACATCTCTATATATTCATCTCTACAGACCGAAATCTTTTAAAAATGACTTTCTTTTTTTTTTTAATATTTCGGTCTGAAGAGATGAATATATAGAGATATTGACGAAATAAATTTTAACCAAAATGAATCTATAAGGTATTATTCTTCATTAATATTATTAATGCTCTGTAGTTTATTTATTTATTTTATTTTGATCGGTGTTTTTATTAACGTAGTAAAAATTTGTTTATATAGCTTATTGTGGGTAGTCTATTATGTTATGAAGTTCGCATATTTACTATTTGTGAAAGATGTTCAGTGTACATAATTTCTTTGTTTCCAGGGACCTTCAATTACTCCTACGTATACATTTTCTTCATTATCGGGTGATTTTATCGTGACTTGGTAGATTACGTTGTTTTGTAAACAATTACCGTTTAAGGGACATTTGTTTTTTATTCTGCAGTTGCACGTGGGTTTAATATCAAAATAAAATAAATAAATAAATAAATAAGATAAAAAATAAAAATTAAATTAAATAAAAACAAGCAAAATAATTTGACACAAATAAATAAATAAACAAATAAACAAACTTCCGGTAAAAATATACCGCCAAAATAGACTACTCACAATGCACCACTGACCCGTATATATAAATAGCCGAGAAAAATAACAGCACTAGTTGCCTGACGATTGCATCTAGCATGAAACAGACTGTCGCCTCTAAGTGTTGACTTCTATGTTCACTTTTATATTTACACACGCTCTATCTCTGATATTGAGCACTTTATTCCATAAATATAGCACACTTTAAGACTATGTTTCTTCATATATATATATATATATATATATATATATACATACACATATTTATAAATATATATATATATGTGTGTGTGTGTCTGTATGTATGTGTGTGTGTGTGTGTGTGTGTGTGTGTGTGTGTGTGTGTGTGTGTGTGTGTGTGTGTGCACATATATACTACCCGAATTACCCCCGCCTTGCTGCATATCACACATTTTTTGAAAGAAAATGATGATTTTAACTCATTGTTATAATTTGTGGAGAAAAATGGTGCATTTAATATTACTCAATAATCTTGCCGATGTGACCTCCATCTTCTGGCTTTCTCCTTCTATATTTGTAATTTAAATCAAAGGGGAAGCATAAATATAGCACACTTTAAGACTATATTTTTTATATTTATATATATATATATATATATATATATATATATATATATATATATAGCAAAGATATAAAACAGAAACTGAAACAAGTATTTGAAAGAAAAGAAAAATGCAATAGCAAAAGCGAATAAATGTTGTAGACATGGTTTTTTCTTTTTTTTTTACCCTGTATCTTCAGGATGTGGAAATCCATTGCTCACCACAACTTCCTGTTTTTGTTGCTATGAGTCATTTTAACACTTTAGCATTCTCACTTCTTCTCCCTTCCCCATTGCATTCACATAAACTCGTGCGATCGGCTCCTCGCTATTTGCCATCGCTTCTTTTAACTTCGATTGGTCCTGTGAGTGTTATATTCACGAGCGCTCTTTTCTCATTATGTATTTCAGAAATTTCGTCTCTCTCTTTCTGATTATAAATATACTTAAGTTCTTTTATTTTCCATAAAACTTCCTCTTTGCTCACATGCTCTGCCCATGGCATTCTCAGCATGTGTCACTTCAAGTCTCTTCTTCATCTGTGATGAGATTCTCTAGCGTTAAAAAAATAAAAAAAGGCGAAAAATAACAAATTTCAGATAAACCCTAAAAGGAACCTTTGGGAAGACTAGTGTAAACGAAAAGTTGCAAAAATCTAGCAAGCTGGTTTATATAAACAAAAAGGGCTGACAGAAAAGGAAGAGTGATACACGAGGAATTATTATTTGGTTGAACCATGCTATTAGTACATATTAAAGTTTATCTTATAAAGAAAAAAAAAGAAATAATAGACATCGAAACGACAACGCTGGGTATAAAACCAAAATGTGAAGACGTTAACAAAACTTTGTAAAATTACAATCCCTGAAGCATGCGTAAAGCGTAGAATATGTAAATGAGGATTAAGAGCCAATAATAATTGATAAATTTAGAACCGTGACAAGAAGATCAGTTAAAGATCCAAAGGAGAACTGCGATATTATAGTCCACAGTATTGTTAGGCTCTAAAAAGATACTGAGGACGGTTGATTGGGTTTGTTTGCGGCATATCAGCGCCACTTCTACTCCAAGTGTTTCTTTTCTCGCACTTCCCATCTGTGGAACGCCCTTCTGTTTATTCGCTCCATAACAATTAAAATCTTCAAAATTTTAAATACAACGTCAATCGCCATCTTCTACCTTCTTGAGTCCCGTTCATCTTTTGTCCTTTCCTCAATCCTCGCTATACCCAAACTTTTCTCTCACTTTCACTGAGTACTAGTGGTATATCTGCTTTGCTTGTGGTGAAATAAGTAATATATATATATATATATATATATATATATATATATATATATAAAAGTGAACATAGAAGTCAACACTTAGAGTCGACAGTCTGTTTCATGCTAGATGCAATCGTCAGGTGGTTTGACGATTGGATCTAGCATGAGACAGACTGTCGCCTCTTTTTCACACGCTCTATCTCTGATATTGAGCACTTTACCCATAAATATAGCACATTTTAAGACTATATTTCTTCATATATATATATATATATATATATATATATATATATATATATGGTTATTTAATATCGAGATCTAAATAATTTGGACGCAATTTCATTTTTTATTTATTCGACCTTGCATGGAGTATTGCTGCCATTTATGGTCTGGGGCCCCTGCGTGTTGCCTCGGGGTTCTTGATAAGATCCAGAGACGGATATGCAATGTGATTGGCCCTGATCTGTCATCTCGTCTGCAGTCGCTCTCTCACAGACGCAATGTTGCATCACTCTGCCTTTTCTACAAGTACTTCCACGGTAATTGCTCTGAGGAGTTGCTTTCACTTGTCCCTAAGCCTCGTGAATTCAAGCGTCCTACGAGGCTGGCATCCCGTTCCCACCCCTTCACCGTTGAAACTGTTAGGTGTAGACGTCTTTTCTACTCCAATAGCTTCATGTCTCGCACATCTCGCCTATGGAACTCCCTTCCCTATTACTGTTTCCCTGACAAATACAATCTCCAACGGTTTAAGTGTAGCGTCAATCGTCATCTCCAGTTGTCTTGATCTATCCACTTCCTGACATCTTCCATTCCTATCTGCTCTCGCTCTATATCTCCCGTCACCTCCCCACCTCGATCGGCCCTCCGTCCTTCTCTTTCTCCACATCCCTTCCTTTACCACTCCTATCTGCTCTTCCTCCAACCCTTCTGTAACCCCTTGCGTGATAGTGGCCACCGGCCTTGCTCGGGGTGATACGCTTAAAAAAAAAAAAAAAAAAAAAAATTATTTTTGCGGAGGCAGGGTGAGTATATGATAATTGTTTTAGTGATACAGTCTTACTATTTAACTCATATCTGGGTAGAGAAGATGTGTTCTCATCCTATTCCCAAGCGTATCCGATTCACAATTCCGAGTCATTATCTATTATCGTAAGACACTGAGCACGGCGTTGGCTATTTGTGAAGATTCACTTGCATACAATCCGTAGCAATGCTCGCAAGATATCCGATGCTCGCAAGAAGAAGAAGAAGAAGAAGAAGAAGAAGAAGAAGAAGAAGAAGAAGAAGAAGAAGAAGAAGAAGAAGAAGAAGAAGCAGGAAGATGAGGAGAGTAGAAGAAAATAGTAAAA
>OZ038513.1:80220632-80285632 GCA_964036315.1 Acanthosepion esculentum
TATATCGGTTGTTTGTCTTAACAACCGGGGTTAATATATACAAGTACAGAGTTGGTACAAATGGAATAAAATTCCAAAAACACGATTCTTAAAAGAGTGCTCAATACAGAGTTGAGCTAATAATATTCATCCAAATTTATAACATATGCATGTTATAAGATCACTACTAAAGTTGCAATAATATAGTTTTAAGGTATGCTATATTTATGGGATAAAGTGCTCAATATCAGAGCGTATGTAAATATAAAAGTGACCGTTTGACGTCACACTCAGAGGCGACAGAATGTTTCATGTTAAATGCAATCATCAGTTCATAAAAATAAATAAGAAACACAAATAAAATAAATTAATCCAAATAAATAAATAATAAACAAATTGACAAACCACTCTCGCCCAAATAACCGTTCGGACAGACTACCCACAATACACCACTGACCCGTATATACAAATAGTCAAGAAAAACACAACACATGTCGCCTGATGATAGTGTTTAGCATGAAACAGTATGTGGCCTCAGAGTGTTGATTTCAATAATCACTTATATACATACATACATATATATATATATATATATATATATATGTATATATGTATGTATGTATGTGTGTGTGTGTGTGTGTGTATCCGAATGTAATGAGAACGAAAATAATATATAAATTCTAACGTTCAGAGCATTAATTCAAAAGAGGTCATAACTCGTGGTTTAAGTAAATGCACAGAGACAACCTTATAGTGAGTAAACTGTTTTTTTTGTCTATATGAAAAAATTATAATATATATTTTTATGTTTAACATTCTTTTTATAGATAGAAATATTTAAGTAAATTCTCTGTTTATAATAAACAGTATTAAATAACATTTACCGGCCTGAATGTCCGAGATATTTTCATAGAAAATATTTGTCCTCCGACAGGATTCGAACCTGTATCCTATACGGAACCGTCATATAGCCTGACGTATCTTTAACCGATTCGGCCACAGAGGATCGTTCCGTTTGCAGGGTCGAATTCACTGCTTATAAAATTCAATCTTCTATGAATCTTTCACGTACATTCATATCTGCTCGATGCGTATCCAAATGTAAACAAATGACGTCACCCAATATGAAATGGTCAAAGTCCGACAATTATTTTAAGTCATTTTTATGTTTAACATTCTTTTTATAGATACAAATGTTTAAGTAAATGCTCTGTTTATAAAAAACAGTATTAAACAACATTTACTGACCTGAATGTCCGAGAAATTTTTATAGAAAATATTTGTCCTCCGACAGGATTTGAACCTGTATCCTATACGGAACCGTCATATAGAGTGACGTGCCTTTTAAAAGATTCATGGAAGATTGAAGTTTATAAGCAGTAAATTCGACCTTGCTAACCGAACGATCCTCTGTGGCCGAATCGGTTAAAAGGCACGTCAGGCTATATGACGGTGCCGTATAGAATACAGGTTCGAATCCTGTCGGAGGATTAATATTTTCTTTGAAAATTTCTCGGACATTCAGGCCGATAAATGTTGTTTAATACTGTTTATTATAAAACAGAGCATTTACTTAAATATTTGTATCTATAAAAAGAATGTTAAATATAAAAATGTCTTTAAATAATTGTCGGTCTTTGTCCATTTCATAATATATATATATATATATATATATATATATATATAATAAATGGGTGGTAACTCATTTGCGTGTACACCCGTCTGTCAGGTCGACTATCAAATCCCTATTACTGACGCTCGCTCATCCACCAACAGAATCAACCTGTCATTTATACGACAGCTATGCCGAGCAGATCTTAGTTAAAATTTCTTCTCTGGTCTTTTGTATTGCATGGCATCAGGGAAGGCAAACAATATATACTCTGTCGT
Source organism: Acanthosepion esculentum (assembly GCA_964036315.1). Lineage (NCBI taxonomy): Eukaryota > Metazoa > Mollusca > Cephalopoda > Sepiida > Sepiidae > Acanthosepion > Acanthosepion esculentum. Next base: position 80,222,502 of record OZ038513.1, read on the forward strand.
GTGCGCTTATATGTGCAGGTAGTATAATGGTTAGAGACCCCGAAATGAGGACTTTGCTCGCCGTGTGTTTGAATTTCCGGCCGAAACCGTTACATTATCTTTTTCGCAAATAACTTTAGGAAAGGTATGAACACATATCTCCTCCCTTTAGGTATGGGTTAAATATCAGGATAGACTAATATCTCTAACTGTGATTTGCAACAAGTATAAGAGAAGGGTAGTTCTAAATTCAAAACCGTATGAGACCCGGTAGGGACACGTAATTGAACGTTAACTAAGGTCCACTAAGCCTACTTGAAGAATTAACCATAGTTTGGCTTTGGTGGGTGGGTGATGAAGAAACAAAGAAAAACGGGCCTGATCTGATGGGCCTGCACGGAAACGAACAGCCATCTGTAGATGAGGAACTACACTGATTTACAAAGTGCCTTCAAACCGAAGCAGTATGCGTCCTGGGTAAGACGATAAACTACATCCGACAGCAAAGCCTCTGATCAGGAGGTTTCGAGGAGCGTGGAAGCACCTCTTGATTTCTGGTGTCTCCACGTTCACCTTGACCCGGGGTGGTAGCACCTGTCAGGGTCCTAGCTATGGACAAATAGTTACACACACACCCAAATAAAAAAGTGGTCAAAACACTAAGAAAATATGAAAAATAAGTTTTAAAACCAGTAATATATTTTTGAAAAAAATTACCAGCAATATGTTTTTGGAAAAAATATTACCAGCAGTAAAATTTTTGTTGGCACTAAATAACCCACTGAGGTTGATAGACGGTAAAATAAAACAAACCAAACCAAACAGAAGCAGTATCTTTTCTTCAAGAGTTATTTGACAAATAGTATTGAGTCATATGACACTAGTAACATAGAACAATCACTCAAGAGACTATATTCTTTCCCGAAAGTCATTGTCTTATTCCGGCAAATTGCTTTTATGGAATGTATATTTTATCATAAAGTCTAATCGGTTAATATTCCTGTGTGCGCATGCGTGCTGAAGACAAGTAAAAAGTAGAAACAACTAAAAGAAACAAATTGTCACGAAGTTCACTCGGTTCGAAAATCCTTTCTCTTTTTGTTTTCTTTTTTTGTTCAAGTCTCATGGGAAAATAGAATCGTCAATCATGTTCCAGACGTTGAGTAAGAAATAAAGAAAGAAAATTTAGAAGGGTAAAAAACCTATGAATAATCTTCCTTTGCTGCATTGAAGATGCTCGTTAAAAGTAATTTATTATAAATATATAAATCTAAGCCAAATAAAGACGAGAGAAAATTTTATGGTTTTGCTATCTGAATTTTCTGATGAATAAATAAATCCCTTGAGAGTTCTGCGAATACACGTAGAAATTCCCTCATTGCATCGCTAAATATTTGAACGTAACTAAGAAAACATTACAATAATTCATAAGTATGAATATCGGTAATTATTTAAAGAAGTAAGAGGGTACAAATGAAAATATTTGAAATTGACAAGTTTTTTTATTCATTTAATTTGAAAACCATAACGGGGAATATTTCAACTCGTTTTATTTAAAAGGACTAAGATAAACTTTGGAATATTATATTTTTTGTAAGAAGTGTTGCGAAAACTATTGTATCTTTACAATCATTAAATACGTTTCAATGCAGCTATGAACGCCTCTCTATACACACACCGAGACAGACACACACATTTACACATAAATAGGTGCGTCAAGTTAATTAAAAGAATGTTTAAATAAAAACAAAATTCTTCAAGAAAAAAACAAACAAAATGTTTCCAAAGAAATTTCTACATTGTCCTAATTTCTAGAGTGAGAAATTATCATTTATATTATTTACACTCGAATTGTTGTCCTTATCTTTGTTTTATTATCACGTTTCGGTCATTTTCAGATTTTTCTCAATCCGGGTGACCTTAAAGAAATTAAACTGAACCCTTTATTTAATCTAATAGTGATCTTCTACCATTCTTTCATATTTTGCCAGAGTTACGATAACTTAGACAGTTGAATGTGCTGGCATTTTAACGCTAGTGCGTTATATATATATATATCCTTTTTGGTGTATTTCTTTCTTTCTTTCCTTTTCTGTGCATATATATATATACATATATATTTTTTCGAAGTGAGACACAGTCGGGTGTCAATGGCAAAGCGAGTGGCCTGGAGGTGTGATATCTCGTGTTCCCTGAGAGTGTCTGCCACTGAGTCGCTCCAGCGGTTTCTTGTCTTCCTCTCGCTCTCCAACCAGAGTACCTGAGAGTGTATGCTCGTACGGCTGGTTGGTTTATAGGCATATGAGTCAGGTGTCTGAACCACTTGATCCTTTGTCGATCGATATGATTGGTATTGCTCCTACCATATCTCTTGTTGCTTCATACCTGATCTTGTTTCGCCTGGTCTTGTTCACTGCATCTCACAAGTGATCAGTTCCCTCTCAAGGGTTTTTGTTAGGAGCCATGTCTGGCACTGGTATGTCAGCATTGGTATGAAAATGGTGTTGATGAGATTTGCCTTGGGGCTCATGGAAATGATAGGTTGTTTTAGAAGAGGAGCAAATTGGTAACTGACTGCATTGGATTTCTGACATCTGGTCTTGATTTCTCTGTCTAGTTTGCTGTTTTCAGTAAATATGCTGCTCAGATATTTGAATTCATTGGGTCTCATTGATGTTAATGTGCAGTTTTTCTGGACTCTTGTTGACAGTCATGACCTAAGTCTTACTGACACTGATTTTCGTGTATTTCTCTTAGCTTGAGTTAAGTTGGTCAGTATGTTCCTGTAGCTGGATCCTATCATTGTTCATCATTGCTTGGTTGTTGGTGGACATGAGTTCATTGACTGCTTCAGGATCTAGATTGGCCTGCTTTGTAATCTGGTCCATGTAGATCACGAACAGTAGAGGAGAGAGATTGCAGCCTTGCCTAACCCCAGATGTTACTAGAAGCCAGTCAGATGTCTCACTGCTCTCCTGTTGTTAGGATAAATGGCCCGGAAGGAAATAAGCAACGTAAATAAAGCGTGGGTGGGCCTAACTAACCAGGAAGATTGTACTATTCAGTGGGAAGAAAAATGGATGGGGTAGTGGGAAAAATGATGCATTAGCGTCTGTGTGTTACGGTCATGGCTAAATAAAGCTTTCAGTTGCGTTCTATGCAATTATTTCATCAGTAAGTTGAAAAATAAGTCTCCTACAATATTTACATTATTCGGACTATTGTCCTCATCTTTATTGAAATATTTATCACAACGTTTCGGCCGTTGTACACTCTGGCCTTCTTCAGATGGTTGGAATCTCGAACTGAAGCCTTTATTTCGCTCACTGGGGTAGACTGATCTAGTTCCACGTGCAATGTCAAATGGATGTCAGTTATCAGTTATCTACTGTTAATTCCTCTCTCCAAGTTATCCACCGCCTTAACCAGGTATTGAACTCACAACTCTTTGGGCCCTGTCTCTGGATCTAACCAATGCCTTTATCCACTGTGCCAAGAGTCCTCAAGGACCCAAAGAGAAGAAGGCTGGAGTGTACAACGGCCGAAACGTTGTGATAAATATGGTAGCAAACATTAGGACAACAGTTCGAATAATGTAAATAGGGTACATAATACTTCTGAAAATACCAGAAATATAGACAGATACTGAAGGCTTCTACAAGTTTGCAATTTTTGTTTATTGGTAAGGTCGTGTGCTATGCTATAGTTGTAAACTGTTAAAATATATAAGTATTATTCAATTACATCATTAGCCAATTGAAAAATAAATCTTCTGCAATATTTTGATTTTTTACCATTATTGGGTATATGATAAAATCGTATTTTTGGTTTAGGGGTGACATTTTTCAAGAACTAAAACAAATTAATGTCTTTTCATTACTTTTGAACAAAAGTTTATTCGATTTGTGAGACAGGAACATAAAGTTACAAAATGTTATAAATTAGATAGATAGATAGATAGATAGATAGATAGATAGATAGATAGATAGATAGATAGATAGATAAGTGAAAGGAGATAGATAGATAGATAGATAGAGAGAGAGAGAGAGAGATAGATAGATATTCTCTCCCGATAGTAAATTAACTGGTTTCTTCGATATGAGATAAATATATCTATAGTTTATTAATACACAGTTAAGTCTTTCGATGTGTTGTGATTTCATATTTATAAAGATAAATTAACATATATTTCCGTTCATAATTATCGTTGATGTGATAAACGCCAAAATACAGAAACAATAGAGAGATGAAAACAAGTGCTTTATCAATTAGGCTCCGTATTAAATTCGCAAATATATCTTTAAAATAATATTTTAAATTCAATTAAGTTTTGGAGCTGCCTTAGAAAGTTTTAATTAAAGCCTTTTCTAAATAAACCGTTTCCTCCATTTTCATCTGCAATGATTCATCTTCTTTTTTCCTACGTATGCAGCCAGCTGCATAAATAGAGCAGGTAAATACAATCGGAATAAATATACTTGTGTCTGCTAACGAATATATAGGAACTTATACACACGCACGCACACACACAGACGTATATATATTTATGGATATAACAATATATGTTCGCACAAACATATATATATACATATATATATATGTATATATATATACATATATATAAGTAATTACATAATTCGTCTGTGTTTGATAGATAGATATGAACAGACAGACAGACAAACAAATAGATAGATAGATAGATAGATAGATGTGAACAGATAGATAGATAGATAGATGTGAACAGATAGATAGATAGATAGATAGATAGATAGATAGATAGATAGATAGATAGATAGATAGATAGATAGATAGATAGATAGGTAGGTAGATCGGGACGTATTTCCTAATTCTCTCAGCACGATATGAAATTTGCATAAAGTATTCAAAATCATCCAAGAGCTCTGAAGAAATACACACAATCTACAATAACCGATCTGAAACTGAAACACTTTCAATGGTGCGTGGTTTCGTACAAGTTATTGTTTAGGGATAATCTGCAGCAAATTAAAAACATGAGGCATGTTTTTGAGATATTCATATCAATCAGCACTTTGTATAGATAGAAGAACATGATAGATAGGTAGAAAGAAAGAAAGAAAGAAAGAAAAAAGAAATATATTGAAAAGTTTAGATAGATGGATATGAACAGTAAAGCATAGATAGATATGAAACAAAGAAGGAAAGTGTGTTTTAAATCTGATCCTTTTGAACAACAATATGTCGTGGTTATGTGAAATATTTGTGGGTCCTCCTGGTTTCGTTCATAAGCCCAGTAATTTTCGTATATTTTTTTTCCTACAGGACTCACTTTCAGATTCTGATGGTTACTCTGTCACATTCTCCGAACAAGAAATTCCTTCAGATGTTAAAAGATCATTTCCTTGCCAGCCTCACCCTCATCTCTGTTGTTGTATTCACAACGTTTCCGCCGTTGTAACCTTCAGCCTTCATTAATCAGTCGATCTGGGTAACCTAGATTCAGCAATTCAGCCCCTGCAGCCGCTGTAACAAAAGCGAAAACTTCGGTGAATGCAGTCATGCATATCATGCAGTAGTAGTACTCATCTGCAGGCAGGTTAGGTTGAAGACTCTCCACATTGTCCCACGTAAAATTAACCGATTGGATTTAATCGTTCGTTCGTGAATTTGGTGACAGTAATTTTGAGTTCAATCCCTGAGTCAGGCAGTGTGTACTTGAACTCGGTGGAGACAGGCGTGCAATAATTCAGCAGTATAAAATACCAATTAAGCATGCGCAGTGGAAAGAGAACAGCCTATACCCGTTTATTAAATAAAGGGTTCAGTTCGGAATTCCCTGATCGAAATGCGCCTTATGAAGACCGGTCTGAATAACGTAAATCTCGGATATTCAGACAAAAGTTAAAAAGATTATTATACACAGGCATAAAATAGTTAATCTTTACACAACTTGATATTGAGCATAATGCTCTTAACAATAAATACATTAGTAGAATATCTGTAAGTTTGATAACTTATTAGTTTCATCTTGATTCGTATAGGCCAAGTCTACATTCATAATAATACATATATTATATAACTATATATTCATATTAATATATATATATATATATATATATATATATATATATATATATATATATATTATATACGTCTATATTCATATCAATATATGTATAAGTCTAAATTCATATTAATATATATATTATCTAAGTATATATTCGTATTAATATATATATATACATATATATATATATATATATATATATATATATATATATATATATATATATATATGAAGATATATATTCTTAAAGTGTGCTATATTTATGGGATAAAGTGCTCAATATCAGGGATAGAGCGTGTGTAAATATAAAAGTGAAGAAAACATAGAAGTCAATACTTAGAGTTGACAGTCTGTTTCATGCTATATGCAATCGTCAGGCCACGATGGCTGATATTTTTCTCGGCTATTTATATATACGGGTCAGTGGCGCATTGTTGGTAGTCTATTTTGGCGGTTATTTTGCCGGAAGTCGTTTATTTGTTTATTTATTTATTTATTTTGGTTAAATTATTTTGCTTGTCATTATTTATTTTTATTTTTTATTTTTATTTATTATCTTACATATTTATTTATTTTTTATTTTAATCGTTTTTTATTAACGTAGTAAAAATTCGTTCATATCGCTTATTTAATAGTTTTATTTTGGTTTGGGAAGATAAAGCTTTTTATTCAATTTTGGGGTTGATTGTTGTAATTTATTCTAACTATTATTTTGGCGTGAACAATTTTTAATTTGTTTATTACTTTATATATTTATTTGCATTGATTATCTTTATTTGTTTTTCTAACGGTTAATTTATCGGGATCGGTTTGTTAGTTTGTTTATTTATTTATTTATTTGGACGGATTTAGATTAATTTCTTTTACTTGTTTTCTATTATTTATTTATTATACAGTATATTTTATTTACTCTTTTCGGCTTTCGATTTTTAAGTAGTAGTATTTTTTATCGTTATATAACAGTTATAGCTATATTTTTCGTCCGATTTTTGTTTTGATTTTTATAGTCTAACTAATATTTTGGTCATAATGGTCTGTTAATTTGTTTATTATTTACTTTATTTATTTCGGTTCACTGATTTTGTTTTTTATTTTTATTTATCTATTCTATTTCGTCTATTCTAATGAATGGGATTTAGTAATTTGTTTCGGTTCATTTATTTTGTTTATTTTATTGTCATTTTGTTTATTTATTCATTTTATTTATTTTTTTCATTTTTCGATTTTTAAGTAACGTAGTAAAAATTTGTTTTCACGTCTGCATTTTGAGATGAGCTCGGATCTTTATTTAATAATTTATTTTGGTCTGGGAAAGTAATGATAGCTAATTTTTCCTCCAAGCAAAGTTTGCAAGTTTTTGATAGGTTGTTGTAGGCTGATGATCCTTTCCTTAATTTCCAAGATATTTTTGGAGTGATGTGCGTTTTATTTTTAATTTCCCAGAAATACTTAGAAAGCATTGTGCTGTTCGCATATTTACTATTTGTGAAAGATGTTTTGTGTGCATAATTTCTTTGTTTCCCCGGTCCTTCAGTTACTCCTATGTACACTTTTTCTTCATTATCTGGTGATTTTATCGTGGCTTGGTATATGATGTTGTTTTGTAAACAATTACCGTTTAAGGGACATTCGTTCTTTATTTTGTAGTTGCACGTGGGTTTAATTTGTTCGTATGGTTTGTTAATAATTTTCCTGTTGTGCTTTTTTATTATTTGTACCATGTTCTCGGTGCAACTGTAACTAATTTTTTTTACTGTGTTTTTGTTTAATATTTTGTGTAGGGTGCTTGATTCCGGGAAGTGTTTGTGTAAGATTTTAAAGAATATTTTTCCTACGTTTGTTTTTACGTTTTTGTTGTACGGTGGGTTGAACCATATGATATTTATTTTCCTGTTGGCCTTTTTTGTGTTCTGTGGTGAGTATGTGAGTGTTGCTGGGAATCCACTATCTTTTAGGGCTGTTTCGTAGTCTTTCTTAGCTTTGTTAAATATGGATTCATTGGAGGAATTGTCGGAAAGCCTTCGGTTAATCGATTTTGGTATCTGTTTGATTATAGAAGGCGGCTGGTTGGAAGATGTGTGTATATAGAGTGGTTTATCATTGGGTTTTCTGTATGGTTTGTATGTGCCTTTTCTTAGGTTGAAGGTAACATCTAGAAAATCTACTTCGTTTAGGTTAGTTTTTATATCTATGTCAAATCCGTTCCTTTTGAAAATATTTATTATTGCTTTTCTAGTTTTGTCTGTGTTTTGTTTATTACAGTTTCTTAAGATTATGATACCGTCGTCCCTGTAGAGTCCTGTGTCATTTTTATCTATTATTTTGCTTAGTTCCTGTAGCAAGTATATACCTATGATTTCGCATGTCCCTTGTACCGTCAAAGCTTCCCATTGTTGTGTCAAAGACCCCATCTTTCTTTATCCATGCTTCTTCATGGTGAAATAGTAATGATTTACGGGAGTGTTTAATGATGTCGATTTCGTTTGGTTTTATTATTATATGTTCCTGAGCTAAGTTGATGGCCTTATCTAGTGTACGTTCTGTTATGGATGGGTAAAATTCTTTTATGTCTAATTGTAGGAAGTGGCAATTTTGTTTGTTATTTATGCTGTGGAACCAGTCAATAGTTGCTTTTGTGGTTTTCCACTGGTTTACTCCTAACTTCTTCCTAAGTCCAGAATTAATTCTTTCTAGTATTGTTTTACTTATTTTACCTAGTTCGCTTTTGGCTGGATTTATGAGTCTGCATGCAGGGTTGGTTTTGACATTTTCTTCGTGGTATTTTAATGTGATAATGGCTTACGCTTTGCAGACGCAACTTACTCGGTCATCTAGGTTTAACTTGTGGGCGATTGCCTTAGCTTCCTTATTGATATCGTGTCCTTTTTTTTTTTGGTGCCTTTTTGTATGTTTTGGTTATGTTGTTCTTGAGTAATTTATTGTGCGTAGGAGGGCTTAGTTTGTACAAATTTCTTGTTTTGTCACACATCATTTCGCAGGCCAATAATTTTGGCAATTCTTGTAGAAAAATCTTCAAATTTTCACAGAATATGTAGAAACAGATCAAGATTTTATATTTAATGTTTTATTTTTGTTATCACAATAAGAATCTGCCAGAGAGTTGGATTGGGCGTGGTGGAGATGAAGACAGTTTTCTGATGAAATGGCCGCTGCGGTCACCGGACCTGTCCCCGTGTGATTTCTTTTTATGGGGATATTTGAATGGAGTGGTCTATGTCCCCCATCGCCCTGCTAGCATTGATGAACTCAAGCAGAGAATCACTTCTGCACTTGATGTTACCGGAAACATGATACTGCGTGTTTGGCAAGAGCTTAACTACCGACTTGACGTGTGCCGTGTCACAGGTGGTGTACACATTGAGCAAATATGAAATCGGTCCCATAATAAACTTATGATGTTCAACACCTAAACTCTTCAATTTCATTGAGCTAGTCTTTGTAGTTTTCAAGATAATTGCTTTTAAAATGATGTCAAATTTTTGGACACACTGTATATATTATCTAAAGATATATTCATAATAATATATTATATAAGTATATATTCATATTGTTGAGTCTTGACTCATTGTTGAATCTCGACTAATGCATGGAATAATAATGCAACACAAAATGTACTTAGAACAAGAATGTATTATAACAAGAAAGTGTACACAATATTTACATCTAGTATTTCTGGGAAGACCGTTCCTGGAGAATGTGTTGACTAAGTCGCAGTCGGGCAGTGTCTCTAGTTGGATCTCTTGATTCCCCTCCTGTCTTCCGGTACCGACCATATTTATATCGTCGGTACTCCGCTATGCAGATTAGGTGGATCCTACCACAACACATATTAATATATATATAAGACTACCTTCATATTAATATATATATATATATATATATATATATATATATATATAAATTAGTAGAAGTCTTATAAGTATAAGACGAAATACTCGATCGGAAAATCTTTGGTGTCTTGATTTGCAAATAATCAAACCAACATCAAACAGAAAAAAAGAAAGAACCAAGAACATGTACGTTAGCCGAAAATAATCGTCCAGCATGCAAGTCCAAAGCCCAAAGAAAAAAACCCGATACGAGTGCGCAAAAAAATGTGCTCAATACAGTGAGTAGAGCAGACTTAGTTAGACCTAGACAGCCAGACAAACCTACCACGGTTTCACCTAAACGGATCGCCAGGGAAGGCCGTTTAGTTGAAACTGTGGTAGGTTTGTCTGGCTGTCTAGGTCTAACTATATATATATATATATATATATATATATATATATATATATTATCGAATTATATATTCATAATATATATATATATATATATATTATATATTCATATCAATATATATATATATATATATTATCGAATTATATATTCATAATAATATATATATATTATATTATTATATATTCATATCAATATATATATATATATATATATATATTATCGAATTATATATTCATATTAATATATATATATATATATTATATTATTATATATTCATATCAATATATATATATATATATATATATATATATATATATATATTCATATTAATGAAATAAAATGCACAGATGGCACTATATTGATGGCGGACACAGAGAAACTACAACTTCTACTCGACAATGTAGTAAAGAAAGAGGTAAGGTAAGACTAACCAATAAGATGATAGAATATATGATTGTCGGCTGGAGAGACGACTAAAACGACTAAAGGTATGAGCTTCAATTTCGGACAGTAGAATCTATTACACAAAGTATTTTTTGCGGAAAACAGAGGTCAGAAAATCTGACAAAAAACAGAAGGTGAACAGTAACAAAGAAAGTTGCCTCCCAAAAACTAAACAGAGTATTAAGAAATAGGAAAACTTATTTATAAACAAAGTGAAACTCGCTTAACTTCTATGTCACATATATGCTTCAATATCACTGTGAATACTCATGAGAGGAACAAGAAAGGTGAATGAAGGGTGAATGATGTTGTTCTGCAGACACTAAAAATACCTCGGACGGAAGTTGTGAACAATGAGGAAATTTATAAAGGATTGGGACTAAAATGTCACTCATACTTAAAATCTGAAGGGTACAGTTGAATTGGCTGAAACATTATCCATGGGTAATATCAGAACCAAATTCCGTACCTTTATTTAAGTTAAAATAGTGTTTAATGCAGTTCTGTAAGTATACTTTTGTGGGTGCTCAAACGTAAGAACTTAGCACCATCCGTTTCAGAAGTATTCGTAAACTGGTAACCTCTAATGTATTTTCGTAAGCTTACATCAAGCAATGTCATTTCAATCACAACTAGCACAGGACACGCCCACCCTACCTGAAGAATCATACTTTTCTCTGCTAAAGTTCCACTCTTTGCATTAAAGTCAACTTCATTTTAATGACTTCCCTGGTGAAAGCGATTAAGATTTTTTTATTGGTTTTTATTTCTGACTAAAGCAAAATCTCAATAATATTATGATTAACGATAATTGTTGTTCTTAAAATGGCGCAGAGAATGAAAACAGATCAAGAAAAGAAACAGAAAACTGGATTAAGGAATATCCTGATCGTGGTTTCTATTTGAATATGGTGACACTAGTTGTGAGTTCAATCCCATATCCGGGTAGTACAGACTTAGATTCAGTGGAAATAAAGATAATAATAGCTGAACAGTAGTAAAAATAAAAACAAGAGGTAGATAGGGACAAGCTGCGCTAAAGATTAAATAAAAAGTCACATTCGAAATCCCCAAAATGTTACTCGAATCAACGGACAGCTGAAGAAGAGTCACAAGGGTCGAAATGTGGTAATAACAACGAAGATGAGGAAATTGGTCCGAATGTAAATATCTGATGACAGTGTTGTGTGACAAAAACGAAAGTAAGAAAAAGGTGGAAAAGGAAGTGATAATGATAAACGTATAAAACAATGATATGGAAGAAGAAGAAGAAGAAGAAGAAGAAGAAGAAGAAGAAGAAGAAGAAGAAGAAAGGGAGGAGGAGGAGGAAGAAATTATTTCTATCGAAAATGGCAGATATGAATGGATAGAATTTCAATTTTAACTGGTCGGTTACTTCTTTGGGAGGCACGGTGGATTAATGGATCGCGGCTCGGATTGAGGAATCGAAGAGCTGAGTTTGAATTCCATTACATTCACTTACGTGCTAATACTCAAGGTATGAATCTTCTTCTTCTCTCCCCAGCTATGGGTAAATAGCAGGACAGACCCGGTTCTATAGCCTTGGATGGCAACTGGCCTACCGCAGAAAGAAATGCCAACCTACTGAGCGAAAAAATCTGCCTCGTCAGTCATGTATCGAAAGCTACATGATCGCCTAAGTGTGTATCACACATGGCACATAACTGACTGACTTATTTGTTTACCTATCCAGTTGAACATTCTCTGTCTGTCTTGAATGAAAATGAAGTTCGAGAATTGCTTTAATGTTACGATTCCAATTCATCACGATTATCCAATTAAAAGGCATGATTCCTTAATTAATCTAAGACCCAAACCTTACATCTCATGTTGACGCGTCAGTTTCTGAAGTGCTGTTTTTCTGCAGTTTGACAAAACATGATAGAAAGAATTTCACACAAACAATAAAATTACGACTCGATTCTGGGAAGTTATTCTGACTATGACTGTGGTTAAAATTAGTTTTCATCTCTCCGTCTTTTTACAGGTTTCTTCACTTTTCCTAAAGAAATATTTCTCTCAATATGTCGTTTTGTTTTTTCAGACACCACCTTTTCTTTCTTTCTTCGCACGCTCCCCATCTATCTATCTATCTATCTATCTATCTATCTATCACTCCCTGTGTTTGCATCTCTCTCTACTCTCTCCATATATAAACTTTCCAAGAACTATAAACTATCTATAATATATATATATATATATATATATATATATATATATATATATATATATATATATATATATATACTTAACACTTCTCTTCATTTTCCTTTTCACATGGTCAAGTATGGCGTCATGAACCGCAATGCGATATTTACTTCCTGCGTTTCATATGCACGATTTTACCGTTGCATAGCAATCTTCCGTGCAGTCAAACTATCATTGTTCTTTGATCTCCGATGATGGCTTACATAATTTTCTTGAACATGGACATAATATCTTGACCGTGTTTTGAAACAAAAATATGAAACATTTTATAAAACATACATATAACAAACTATTTCTAATTCTTACAGTTGAAATATAATCCTTGAAAATGGCTAAATGTATAGCCGAAAGCACTCGGATAAAAAGAACATTGGGACAATTTTTATATAATTTATCACCAGAAAAGAAAAACATTATTAAATCGCACGATAAATTATATAAATAACTAAATAAAAGCACCTTGTCAGTCGTTTTTAATGAAATGTGCATATATATATATATATATATATATATATATATATATATATATATATATATATATGCACAGAGAGAGAGAGAGAGAAAGAGAGAGAGAGAAGTGGACACTGAGGTTAAACAGTTCGTTTCTTGCTTCAAATCAATCTTCAGACCTGAATATTGCGTTCCAACAAGAACGTTGTCGCTCGCTGTTGACTTCATTATCCACTTTTATATTTACATACGCTCTATCCTTAATAATGAGCACTTTTATCAATAAATATATCATGCCTTAAAACTATATTTTTATCATATATATATATATATATATATATATATATATATATATATATATATATATATATATATATATATATATATTCGGATTGGAAGTATAAAAACCTAAAAACTACAACATATACCAATTTAACATACCATTTAATTTCCTTCGAAGTAGTCCCCCTTCTGAAGCCACACACTCTATCCAGTGTTGTTCCCATTGATGGAAGCATTCCTGGGACTGTTTTTTTAGGCATAGCGAGCAGCTTTCTCGTCGAATACCCTTGGATTTCCTTGCCACCTTGAAATCGTACTTCTCTTCTCAATGGATTTGATTTTTGGAGAGAAAAAATCGAAAGGACGAGATCTGAGGAATATGATGGTTGTCGTACCTGGAGAATGTTGTTCTTGACCAAATATTGCTGCAAAAGTCACGGTCACTGATGGAACCTCTGTGATGTACTGAGACGACCACACTCAACACACTTTCCGGTCAAGCACTGTTATAAACAACAAAATTGAGCGAGAACACTATAACTTAGCGTGTATGAAAGACAGTGTTCAACGTCAATTCGTGACAAGCGGCTTCACTCTCCGTAACACAGCACCAGTCCACATACTTTTTAAACAGAACTCGTATATATGATCAATATCAGTGCTCAGTATCAGGTTCAAAGCGTCTGTAAATGTAAAAAAGGGGACTGATGTCAACATATATATTGTGTAGGCAGCGTTTTAGTCAGGATGTCGAGTGCTAATTTTCAAGAGAAACAACACTACACTATCATCCTACTAGTTTCTACTTTCAGGTAGAAAAACTCTAAGCAGATGGCAGATATATCTTTATCAATAATTCTATATGATTGTTCATCTTCAAAAAAGAGACAGACTTTTAAGCGGTAGTTTTAAGGAAGTCAAGTCTTCATTATTTGCTTCCATCTGTCCTTTATTTTTCAGATGTTTGCAGATATACACTATGCATTACTTGGTGAATAGAAAAAATCCACGTTTACAAATGAGAAATCATTCAATAAGTGAATTTTCTTTGATATTTTAAGCGTTTTATTCATGTTATTATGCATCGATTGAATATTCAAGTTATTAAAAATTAATTACACAATTTTGGCTTCGCTTTTTCTTTTCTTAAAAAATGTACGTTTCTGTGTTGATAAATAATTTTCATTAAATGAGTCAAGTTTCATCTTTCAAAAATTCTTAGAAGAAAATTGTTGATTTTATACATTTTAATTAGGTATTTCTTTACCGTAGTTTTTTTTTAAAGGACATCAATTTAGTCATTAAACAGAACAGGTGCTCATTTATATTTTATCACTTTCGGTAAAGAGAAATATTAATTAATAATGGTAATAATAAATTACATGAGAACCAATTTTATGAAAACAAAGAAAGACGCAATATACTAATGTAGAAATGTACTATGTAGAAAATATACCAATGTAGAAATAGCGGAAGGCTTTCAATAAACGACAGAAGCAACTTCAATGAGGATGATTGCCAAAAATTAGACCTCACTGTAGAAGTGAAAAAATGCCAAACATGCAGATGACACTTGAAACCATGGCATCGAAGAGTCTGACAGAGAAATTGGAAAATTATGAACAAGAATCGAAACCTCTCAAATGACAGCATTTCTATTAGGTTGGTGCAAAAATAATGTCGTTTTCTCACATGAAGTTGAACGTCAAAAAACGACAATATTTTTGCACCAACCGAATATAATGAGCAATACTGCGGAGAGTGCTAGAATATAGAATAAGACACTTGCTATCATTCCATCGCTGATAAAAACAGCAGTTGTTACTGAGGCAATAATAATATTAATAATAATAATCTCGCAGACATCGTGTTCAAGTCCCACGACATTAGAATGTGCTTCCATATTGACATGGCATTCCCTGAAGATTTTAATGGATCTTTGAAGATCCTCAAAAACACTATCAAAATACAAGACTCTTGACGTGGGAATCTAAAAATAATGTGGTACATGAGGACATGAATAATTCTAGTTTTAGTTGAAGCCTTCGGATTGATTGGAAATGGTTCTCATACTCATTGAATGGATTCCTTGTAGCTATTGTCTTTAGGAAATACACAAAAGAAGAATTGAGTCTTTGGGATTCAAAGAAATATAACGTGTTTTAAAAACGGAAATATGAATTATATATATATATATATATATATATATATATATATATATATATATATATATATAAGATTGAAACCAAAGAAGCGGAATCGGCTGATTTACTAATTATATATATATATATATATATATATATATATATATATATATATATATATATATATATATGCATTTGTTCTCACTAGGAGCACAACTCAGCGTTTCACAATTCAATCATCTGGTGCATATTTTATACATACATATATATATATATATATATATATATATATATATATATATATATATATATATATATAATATGCATATATATATATATATATATATATACTGAGCACTTCGCAATAAGTGTATATATATATATATATATTTATGAAGAAATATAGTCTTAAAATGTGCTATATTTATGGGATAAAGTGCTCAATATCAGAGATAGAGCGTGTGTAAATATAAAAGTGAACATAGAAGTCAACACTTAGAGGCGACAGTCTGTTTGATGCTAGATGCAATAGGCCACAACAAAAGCAACAACAATAATAATACTAATAATAATACTAATAATGATAGTAATAATACTTATAATAATAATAGTAATAATAATACTAATAATAATAAAAATAATAGTAATAATAATACTAATAATAATACTGATAATAATAGTAATATTAATACTAATAATAACAGTAATAATAATACTAATAATAATACTAATAGTAATAGTAATAAGTAGTGGGATTACAGATTATTGGAAATAATTCAGTCTCTAGCGATAACCACCAAGAATCAGATGTGAACATATAAATACGCGCGAAATAAACATCTCTTTGACATTAACAGGTGATATTATTAGCTGGATCTTAATTAGCTAATTTCATATAAAGAATAAATATTATGATAAACATCAACTCACCTATGTGTTGTAATTACGAGATAATTCAGGTTAAGATAAATATGTATGCACAAAAAATGGCTGCTCGGATTACAAGTTCGTAACGCCATTTTTATTACCATTTTGAACACTTATAAATAAGCGTTTGATATAATAAAGCATCATTTAAACATTAGAATTTTATCGCTTTCTAAATTTGATGATAGCATTTGTTTAACTTTCAATTAATATAGCTAATATTAACAAACAAGTGACACGTGCCCAAGCACACACGCACACACGTGTGTTTGGTTGTTTTTTCTGTGTTTTTGTATGACTGTGTGTGTGTTATGAATAATTTCCATACAATTATTTTTCAATTATCACTGTATTTTCCATGGCATTCTATGAGACTAAGCTAACTTTCTACAAAATTGTGTAATCTAAGGATGTCGCTCAAAATATACCGTCTGGTTTTCTTTCGTTAACGCAGATTTGATAACAGACACTCAAGACATCGCCGAATTGAGACACTGGAATCCGGATTTCAAATCTAGTCCTTAATATACGATCATTGTTTCTAAGTCGTGGTTTCAAGAAGAAGCCCTTTAGGTGCTTTTTTAGTCTACTGCCAATTACCTCTTTCATCATCCTAAGATGAGGACAACAGTCCGGACGATGTAAATAGTGCAAATAGTTACGATCCCTCATCTCAGAAATGTAGAAAGTGATTCTTTTTTTCAGCTGTAATGAGAAGATTTGATTGTTTTACCATATCATCATTTACAGCATAACGTGACGCGCCAATGTGGAGCCTGTCACAAGGTCAGTTTAATTTTCTCTCTTAGATTATAATTAACTAGACTCACTTAATCTCCTTTTGGTGCTTGCATCATGTGCAAATTTCCACAAACATTCACTAACATATTGTACAGTATTTCTACTTTCGAACAGAATTCCTTGCTTTCTGCATGTATCCAAAAGTGTACAGAAGTAAAAGAGAAGAAAATACACAGATGCTGGGTTACGAGATAACTTATAGAGGACTTATAACTAAAAACTTTAAGTATTCTGATCAACACGGTTTCAAATTATATTAGAGAAGATATATTGCCTTTTGATCATCGTTTCAAAATGGTTATTTTCTTTTATTTAAAACGAAAGCTAGCTAGCTAGCTAGCTAGCTAGATAGATAGATAGACAGAAAGAAAGAAAGATAGACAGAAAGAAAGACAGACAGGTTAAAATGAGATAGATAGATAGATAGATAGATAGATAGATAGATATTAATCCAAAACGAAAACTTATAGTTCATCAAAAAAAAAAAAAAAAGAGAGAGAGAGAGAGAGATGTAGATGAGAATGAAAAATAATATTAAAAAAAAATTTGGGAAGCACTAGAAACTGTCGCAAGTAAATGTTTAATTCGAAACAATAGAAAAATAAAGAAAATCAATGGTTGAAAAGATGTTGAAGGTTAACGAATATCAACAAACTGATATTAACATGTAAAATAATCGAATCTAGTGCTTAATACACAATTCTAAAAAATTGAACGTGCAGGGGTACAATAATTAGACCATCGTCTCTGTAGAGGCCGTGATTATCAATATGGACAATTTTGTTGATTTTATTTAATATAGGGTGTTTCATTAAGACGGATCAAAGTCAGCAGTAATTAAATCAGTGTTATGAGTGGAAATTTATTTATTTATTTCTCTATTGGATCCTGTTATTTAAGTCATGGCAATTATGTGTGAAAAAATAATATCGCCCAAATGCCCGCCAAATCTTCGGCGGCACACCTCCATTCGATGGTCAAAGTTTTTGATG
Source organism: Acanthosepion esculentum (assembly GCA_964036315.1). Taxonomy (NCBI): domain Eukaryota; kingdom Metazoa; phylum Mollusca; class Cephalopoda; order Sepiida; family Sepiidae; genus Acanthosepion; species Acanthosepion esculentum. The sequence goes on from OZ038513.1 coordinate 80,241,038, forward strand.
ACGTCTCTGCATAGTTGCATCCCGATCTCACCAATATGCCTTATTATCTCATCCTTCAGCTGTTGAATTGTTGTTGACTTGTTGGCATAGACCTTACTTTTGAGATGACCCCAAAGGAAGAATCTAAAGGTGTCAAGTCGCAGGATCTTGGTAGACAATTAACTTTGCTTTTTTGAGAGATGATGCGAACTGGGAACTTTTCATTCAAATTCTATTTCAACGTCCATTTTCGTAATAGGCTTCGATAACTAATGGCGTTGTTTGATTGTCAATCTTCCCATGGTTGAAATTGCCAAAGACTTAAGTTGCTAAATCTGAAAGAAAAAGAAAAAAAATCATTAGACGCTAAAACTTAATTCACATTTAAATCGGTCCAAATTACTGGAACACCATTTATAAAATTTTTTTAAAAAAACCTTGTTGAGCTCCGAAATTTCAGCTCTATCAAAAGATTCTTGTGAGACATCAAAGTCATCCCTGCTGGTCTTTTTCACCCAGCGTCGCCATTGCGGTCTAAAATGGATTTGCGACAATGCAAAATTATTTCAATATGCTCGTGCGGGGTGTGGGCAAAATCTTTTTGCATAAACCATTGCTTCAAGCAGGCTTTTCTCTGATATGGTTGGGTAGAAGTCTTTGCAATGTAACTTGATAAAAGCATGCTTACTTTTAATGGCAATGCCATGAAACCAGGAAATGCATTTATTAGGACCCTTTCATTGGTTTGCTTGTATAGCTACTCGTCACAAGTTGCATACATTTTGTAAAATTTTCTGGCTAATTATACTAATTCAGTTTTGGTAGGATGTATCAGGAAGCGAAGAGCTTTCCAGGAAGTCATTTTTGTGGTTTTTTACAGCTAGTAAAGTTTGCTTACCGTATAACTGATGAACCGTGACTGAGACTGGTCATGATTTCCTTAGATTTCTTATTGATACTAGGTATCTACTTGACCTCCCACAGGGCCAGGTTGTGACACAAGGTCGGTTTTTAATGTGGGAAGGGAGGGGGAGTGGACCCAAGTTTTCACCCGGGCCGTAGTACTTTGGTCTTAGCTTGTCCAAGCTGGTCATAGCCAGTCTTAGCTGGTCTTTAGCTAGTCTTAGCTGGTCATAGCTAGACGTAGCTGCGATACTACCAGCGCAGGGACGAATCCCTGCGACCGGCCTGTATCAGAGATCGAATCTCAGCCCCATAGGCGATCGTCCAGAGAGTAATCTGAGAACAGATACTACACCGTGATCTTAGCCTTGAAGCCGAGAAACGAACGATCGGCACCGACCGCTAGCGGGCAGTTCCGACCTAGTGATTTTCCAAGCGTAGCTTAGATGTGGCACAAGGCCGAAAGTAGGGGGCACCCAGTGAGGATCGAACTCACTAATCAGTCGTAATTGTTCTAGCGAGACAAGCTTGCTAACCATTACACCGCCTCCAGGTGCCCAATTTCTTATTGATACTATCAATATATGATGCTGGTACTTTTTTAATGTCTTATGACTTCATCAGTTATCTTCTTTTTGTATGATTTTTGTAGGTTTATAGTATATATGTTCTTTGTTTTATCACCTTTAATAAATATCATCGGTGACTTTCTATTTTTTTTTCACCACAGCAACCAATGTCATTTAGAAACTGCTAGTGCTTCTCTTAAATTTGATCTTATCCAATACACCAATTAGGTTGTCTTTAAAGCCAGCAAACTCATCAGTCGCAGGTGGGAATTGCTTGGTTTTAAAATTGAATATTTATTTATTATCCTTGTTGTTAGCATATTCTTGCAGTGTAAATAATGCTTTCCATCGCCTTCTCGCGAGGAAATTTTCAGTCTTGCTTAGTAAAGCAAGCATCGATTTGTGCCTGCTAAGTGTTGGAATATTCTGAAGAGAATATGGGATATTAACTTCCTGGATCATAAAATAACTGCACAAATTGCAGTAAGAGTAACATGTTTAAAAAGAGAACTTTAGTGATCATATAATCAAAAGATGCGGCAGATATTACGTGTTGATGGTGGGATTAGCGCTAAAAATATATCGAAATGAAGGTGCTCAAATGTCGAGCAGCACCAAAACAGGGCAACAAAATAATCGTTTACCAAACACCACCTGACGAAACAGTAAGTTTGAAACCCGGGTTGTGTCGAGGGTGATTTTTTTTTCAATTATTATACATGCGTCATTATCGATAGAGAACACAGCAAAATGCATAAGATGTAATTATTAAATAATTCAATTAATGGTATTTTGATATTACATATATACATCCTCGATGTCAAAGTACATATTGATATAAATATATATAAAAAATATTAAATATATATATATATATATATATATATATATATATATATATATATATATATATATATACACACACACACACAAACACACATACACACACACACACACACACACACACACAACACAGATAAATAGTCTGTCTGTGGATGGCAATATATATGCTCCGGAAAAATTTATTTCAGTTGAGCTGTCTGGAGAGGAAGTGTGGGTTTGTAAACAGTGACTATTACGGCTAATAATGCAGGACTCTTCGAGTTCTCTCAGTCACTGTGTGTTTATCCTAAAAATAAATACACTTAAATTCACCTTCATCCCTGCCATGCGCCAACGGCTTAGTGGTAGAATCCCTGACTGACGCCAATTCAGTCGGGTTTCGATCCTACCTCTGAGCAACCGGACGTCTAGCCACACTGATGGGCTGCGATACAGCGAAACAGTTTGTCTGTGGATGACAGTATATATATATATATATATATATATAACACAACAAAATTCAAACTAGTCACAACTGAATCGAGATATATTGTTCTAATGCTAATATTTTGATTTCTCACTTGGTACGACATCATAGAACCTAACCCTAACACAAAACTACCTATGGTTTATGCTGCAACTATACTCAGAGGACCTTATTTACAGTTTCTAAGAGAGAGCGCATTATCTGGCGTGATCAACACCCTGAACTGGGTCACGATAACTTGTGAATTCGTGCTAGCACAACCAGCGCCGATTCCCCAAGTGTTCCGTCTACCAAATTTCACTCACAAAGCTTGGGTCAAACCGTGGTATGGTTTTCAGGCACTTTCCTCAGTTGCCGTACGCTGGAATCGCCTCCTCCAGACCGGTAACATCAAAGTCACCTTTCTGACAAATCGGCCATGGTTCGATTTGTACGTGTATATATATATATATATATATATATATAAAGACATTTTTATGTTTAACATTGTTTTTAGAGATACAAGTATTTAAGTAAATGCTCTGTTTATAATAAACAGTATTAAATAACATTTATCGGCCTGAATGTCCGAGAAATTTTCAATTCAGGCCGGTAAATGTTATTTAATACTGTTTATTATAAACAGAGCATTTACTTAAATACTTGTATCTATAAAAAACAATGTTAAACATAAAAATGTCTTTAAATAATTGTCGGACTTTGTCCATTTCATAATATATATATATATATATATATATATATATATATATATAGATAGATAGATAGATAGATAGATAGAGAGAGAGAGAGAGAGAGAGAGAGAGAGAGATGGATATATAATAATAAAATTGCAAAATCTCGCACATATATTGCAGGTGTTAACGAAACAGTGGTCAATGAAACAGCAAAATCGATATAAATTAACAAATACGTAAAATATGTCAAACCTCCAGGCCGACTTAGTGTCCTGCATGACGCAATCTTTGGATGTAGAAATCAAAATGACTTTTTTACGGTTTCAATCAAAATGGCGCTGGTTTGGTGATATTTAATTTTACAAATTTTTAATATTGAACCTTAAAAATAATAAAGTTAAAAAAAAGTAGCAGAAAAGAAAGCTGAGAAGAAAAGTATAGGTTTGAAAATAAGATTTAAAAATTTAAATTTAAATTATGATAAAATGAAAAAATAGAAAAAAATGTAGAAGATAAAATAATAACAGTCAAAGATATTAACTTAGACTTGAATAATGATTGTTATAAACAATACACCAAAGATTTATGCAATATTAAATATGTTAGCAAATTGTTCTATCACCCCGACACGACACTAGACAATTTACATAACTCTATACAATTTACACTATCTACCCACTGTAGCATTATATATAACCTGCACCCTAATATTGCATCGTGCATGAAACTCAGAGTCGTGCTAGAGATGGGAGATAGTATATATATATATATATATATATATATATATATATATATATATATATATATGTTGTGCATGCACATACCCACTACAAAACTTTTTCATCAGGTGGGGAATCACGTGTAGTATTTTGATTCCCGACCTGATGAATCGATAAAAAAGATTTTTTTAACGTTGAAACAAGACGTACAGTTTTGTAGTGGGCATGTGCATGTTCTAATGTAATACTGCATGATAAATAAATACATACGGATCTACTTTTGTATTGAGCTCTGTTTTAAATTAATGTTTGTACGCTGAAATCTTCGTTCTTTTACACACACACACACACACATATATATATATATATATATATATATATATATATATATATATATATATATATATATGATTACCTAAGAGTTATAAAATATGCTCGTGTGTGTTGCTTTTAAATCATTCTTTAGTCTATGTTAAGAATTAAAATATTAAACGAATTATTTATACTCTTGCCTACAAGAAGGTGTATTGACACACATCTTATTATTTACGCATATACATATGAAGGGGTACCGATAAATTCTCATTATAACTCATTTTCCAAAATCTGAGCCCAATTAATCCAAGAATTTTTTGTGGGGAAGGACTTCGTAGTCAGACCGAGAACTTTACAGGACCCCTCAAAAATTCATTTCTGTAACTGCATTTAAATTTGCACTTGAAAACAAATAAACACGGCGAGAAACACAGGCACACTCACATACTATGCACTTATCAATGTATAAAGTACACAAACACACACACACACACACACACACACACACACATACACACATATATATATATATATATATATATATATATATATATATATATATGTTTGTTTACCTAAATTAATTTAATGAAACTTAATTAACTAAAAGGAAAATTTTATGGCATTTTATTAGCTTGTGAAATATCTTCCTATGGCGTCTTAGAAACTTATATATCTTGTGTCTTGTGAATTCAATCATCCTAGGCCTTGTCTTCTTGCTTGGTTTTTATGTTATTTTCCCAATAAATTTTGTTGGCCGCTCTTTGTATAGCATTCCCTGCAACATTCTAGAAACATATAATTTTTAATCTTTCACAGTCTGTTCTTTACTGTTTCTCTGCAATTATCTTCCCTTTCTCTTCAAACTTACTCATGCTCAATGCATTCTATATATCTCTTTCTCTCTTTCTTTCTCTCTTTCTTTCTTTCTCTCTTTCTTTCTTTCTCTCTTTCTTTCTTTCTCTCTTTCTTTCTTTCTTTCTTTCTCTCTTTCTTTCTTTCTCTCTTTCTTTCTTTCTTTCTTTCTCTCTTTCTTTCTTTCTTTCTTTCTTTCTCTCTTTCTTTCTCTCTTTCTTTCTTTCTCTCTCTCTCTTTCTTTCTTTCTTTCTCTCTTTCTTTCTTTCTATCTTTCTTTCTTTCTTTCTCTCTTTCTTTCTTTCTTTCTTTCTCATACCTCTCTGTCTCTCTACTTCAGGACGTGGGTAATCTTTGTTCCTTTAAATTGCTCGTTTACGACTCCTGTCTTTGGAATACCTTTTACCTCCATACATTTGCTAAAGAGATGACGCACTGTTCTTGTAGTAGAAGAGCATCCTGTAAATCATGTCTCCCCCAAAACGATCAATAACAAACCCCTAGGGGGGATCGATAAAGAACTGGAAAGTGAAAAAGAGATTGTTAAAGGCCTGAAAGTTAAAGGGGTTCGATAAATGGCAATGATCTATGAATATTGACTGATTGGTTTGTTTTCTACAACCTATTAACCCTTTTCAGGTTATTTAAAGCCAGAATTTTTTTCAGATTGTACGAATATTTTTCAGATAATAACTGTTTAGTGATTTAAGACTTACAAATTTTAACCTAAAACCCGTGGGAGAAGAGCTCCATTCATAGAAAAAATATTTCCAGCAATAAAAATATGGGCGATATTCGAGGTTAAAAAGCATAAAGGAATATGACGAATCCAACGGGAATTGGAACTCGGCTCCCCGACTAAAAATTCGTAGTCATTATCCGTTACACCAACCGCACATCTAAGCTTACAGTATCTGGTATTCCCGTGCGGTCTTGGTACTGAACAGACTCGACATTGCTTAACTGCGGTGAAGGTACTGGAACCAGTTCTTCGGCGTGATGTGACCGCAAGCCTCGTCCGATGAATTAAACTCACCAATTTCCAAACTAAATAACCATGCTTTTGTTCATCAGTCATTTCCTCTCTATTAATGATGTCAAATAATTTGTTTTCATGTCTTTATTATTTGCGGTATTTTTTGGCGAAGTGCTTTTATATTATTATTATTATTATTATTAGTTGTTGTTGTTGTTGTTGTTGTTGTTGTATTTCTGGTGTGTACTTATTTCTTTCCAAGTCCCGGCCAGAGACCTAAGGTCAGAAATGGCCTCATGGCATTTTCCACTGACCAACAGAAAAAAAAACACTTATTTTACATAGATAAAGGCCTTCGTAAGGTGAGGGCTATACTCGTGAGAACAATCTTTTGTATTTCTTTAAGGCATGGGTTTCCAGGAATCCCTTCAATGAGTCTACAGGAATATTTTCCAACCAATCTGAGGGCTCCAGCTACAACAGGGATTGTTGATGTTCCTATGTGCTACATTTTTGAGATTTCAATATTTTAGTATGTGTACTTGATAATTTCTAGTTACAAGCATTGGGCCTGTGTAGCAAGGATAAAACCTTCAGTCTCAACTTTTAACCCTGCACTACGTAGCCACTGATGGCTATGGGGTTTGTCTACATCAGCTTGTTTGATGGGGGCAGAGTATTGGCAAGGAAGCGATTTATCTTGTCATCATTTCTATATCTGGTCGGTTGCATTTGCTTTTGCTTTCTTTTTTAAGAATTTTACATCTTCAGTCGATTTATTGTGCTTTACTTGTATTTCTTCACCCATTTGAAACGCCATTATGAAATTGTTGACTTAATTTATTACGGAATAAAGACGCTTACTACTTTCATGTTCTTTGACACAGATCATTATCCAGTCTTCTGTAGTTTCCAGGTATCTTTGAAAGCCAATTGTTGTAGTTTTGTAGGACAGTTCTAGTTGAACTAATCCTCTGCCTCCTTCGGATCTGGGCGCATACTGAAGGTCAACATCAGCATTGGGATGATGCATGCGATAGCAAGTAAGAAGCTTTCTCGTTTTGTCGTCCATTTGCTTATCAACAATGCTCCAGTCAAGGTTGTTAAAGTTATATTTCACCACAGGGAGAGACAAGGTGTTTATGGCTGATATTCTTTTTATTTTTAACTCACCTCGTATTTAGTACCAGACGCACACGACTGTAGAATCCTTTCTTACCTTCTCCTTCATTTGGGTATGTTGTATACCATCTCCTTCACTAATTCCTAGGTACTTATAGGCTTCATCTTGTTCCAGTTCTCTTTGTGACAAAGTCTAAATCTATTGAGGATGTTTCTGTAATTCTCCCTTTCTTGAATGTTACTTTTGCACATTTATCTAATCCGAAATTCATACCTATGTCGTCACTGAGACATTTTGCGATATTGAGGAGGCCCTTCAACTCATTGTCGTTTTTAGCAAAGAGTTTGAGATCATCCATGTAAAGTAGGTGATTGAATATTTTTTGTCTAGTTTGTAACCATAGATACTGTTGTTTAGTTCATGCGTAAGGAGGATTAAGGACAAACAGAACAGAAGGGGTGACAGAGAGTCTCCTTAAAAATTCCACGTCGAATATTCAGACGGTTGGAGATGGCAGTGCCTCTGTTGTGATTTAGGTATAGTGTGGTGTTCCACATTCACATGCTATGGTTAAGGAAATTTACTACCACAGGGGAGACTTTGTACATTTCCAAAGATCCAAGAGTGTGACACACTATCAAAGGCTTTACGATAATCAATCCACGATGCGCAATTTTCCAGCATCATTTTGTTTATCAGTAGTTGATCTTTGCAGCCATACGAATCTCTCCTTTTTGTCCCAGTGGAAGAATGTTGTTTGATTATAAAAAGGAGAAAGTACGGTTTGTCAGGACAGACGTGATCAACTTATACGTGGTGGAGAGACATGTTATTAGCCTATAATTTTTCGGATCTTATGTTTCACTCGTTTTTGGCATTATTTTTTTATTGAGATATGTAATACATTCATATGATACATTCCAAGATTTCATTGGGGTTATTTACAAGCGTTGATAGAGTTTTTGCAAGGGTTTTATGGATTGATGAGAGATGATACAACCAGAAATTGGGCACCTTGTCATTTCCTGGGATTTCCATTTCGGGGATTTCGTTAGAGCTTGCCTAACATTATTTGTTGTTATATTTTCCCACTCTTGCAGATTTGTATCCAGCATTAATTCTTCTTCACGTTGCATCCATTCTGCATTTGGGTTATATTCCTTTACGCTACTCCAAATATTCTCCCAAAATGTCTGCATATTGTCAATAGATGGTGGCTTTTCGACATGTATATGTGCTTTTCCAATTTACCTGTAAAATTTCTTAAGTTCCGTTTGGAATATTTTATTTTGGCGATAGTATCTACAACGTTTTCCGTGTCGTCTTCTTCTCTGTGCCTTTAACTAAAGATTCTGTTTCAGCATTTCCTTGATTGATGAAATTTCATTTAGTGATTTAATTTTATATCTACGCTTGATCTTCTTGCATTTGCGTGTGAAGTCATTTGGGTTTCTAGTGAGCTCATCTAATATAGAAAGCTCACATCTGATTTCTTTTATTTCTCGCATCAGTTTTGCCTTCCAAACTGGCTCTCTATGTCTGTTACTTTTTTTCATTGTCTTGACCCCAAGCTTCCCAATAACTGCTACATCTGTTGCGTATATAACATTGTTAACTTCTGTGATGTTTCCCACTGGTTTATCCGTTAACAGTGTTTCCAGAGGAGCGTTGTATATTTGCACAATGTATTTCGTCATATGAATGTTTGGGAGATGGTCTCTGTTTGTGTGAGAGTTACTCTGCTGAGTACTCGGATGACGTGGTTTTTCGCATTGGTGATTTCAGTTAGGTGGTTTTCAAGGAATTCTAACTTAATGTAGTTGGAGTCATCTTCAGTGACATCGTCTGGATAACTGCAGGTTATGTCACAGGTTGAGTCTTCAATTTTATTTCCTGGGAGGTTATTTCCTATCTATCTATCTATCTATCTATTATTATTATTATTGTTATGATTATTATTTATTTATTTATTTATATTTATGTATTTATTTATTTATTTATATAATTATTTATATTTATATATCGTATATATATTTGTATTTATTATTATTATTATTTCCTTGGATTTCTGTTGTATACACATTTCCTTCCGGGTCCCAACCAGACGCTTATGGTCAGAAATGGCTTCATGAAAAAAATGAAACAAAAACAAAAAAAACAAAATCAAACTACGACCACATACACTTTGCATAGATAAAGCTCTTCGTAATTTTTGAGCTATAATTGTGAGTACATTTACTTGTATATTTCTTAAGGCTTGGGTTACCTTCAATGAGTCTACCGGAACCTTTTCCAATCAATTCGAGGGATTCAAATACAACTTGAATTATTGATGTCCTCATGTGTCACATTTTTTTACATTTCTACTTCAAGATTCTTGTATTTTGATAGCTTCTTGAAGATCTTCAAAGATACGTTTAAAATCTGCAGGGACTTTTATGTCAATATGGAAGCACATTCTGTTCTTATGATCTTTGATAACGATGCCTGGTCGATTAGCTTTGATTGTTCTGTCTGTGTGTATTGTAACTTCTCATAAAATTGTTACACGTCTTTTCCTCTGTAACCGGGTCTGGGTGATGTTCATATGCTACTTTATTGCAGTTTCCTTCCCGTAAAAGTTACAGATTTCCCAGGACAGATATTTTGGCCTATTTGTCATGGCGAGTTTTATATTCAGTTGGTGCTACAACCTACGAATTACGAAGCGCTTTATCTATGCAAAGTGTATGTGATCCTAGTTTGATTTTGTTTTTTTGTTTTTTTTTAATTTTTTTCATGAAGCCATTTCAGGTGCTACAACCTGATACAACAAAGGCAATTGTTTCTGGATCACAAAATCTGCATTTCGCGTTGACACAATTTTTCAGTCTGTACTTTTGATAATTTCTAGTTAGCAAGCATTGGTTCTGTGCAGCTAGAATAAAACCTTCGGCTTCTGCTTTTAACGTAACGACTGACGGGTACGTATTATTATTACACGTGCCGTCAAAATTGACGGCAAGAAAGAATCTTTTATAAGTAATATGTATTATATCGTAAGTAATTTTCGTTTAATCCAAGTTAAACATTGTAATTTAAAATTGTTCGTTGTTCACGTTAATCATTAATCAGTATTCACCAATATTTCTATCCAATAATACTTCGTTTAATGCTGAATTCTCATTGGGAATCACGTATTCATTTAAGTAAATGATATCGAATTGGAATTTGGTGAATATACGTATATTAACCTCATAAATGTTACGTATTTACAACCAAAATTATGTTTACTGCAAAAGTTCCGAAAGTAGAATATTTTTTGTGGTAACTTTGGAAGGTCTGACTAATTGTTGACAGTCCGTAGATTTAATCTGTAATTTCAGTCTGTTTATTCCTCGTCCTGCTAAGAAAAATGTATCAGTAGATATATTTTTAATTTATTTTTATCAAGCTATTATCAAATACCACAAGATATGCTCCGAATCATAACATAAAAACTGCGTTAAAACTATCTAATTATTTAATTGTATACGCTTTTAATTGCTATCATAAATAATAAAAATGAAGGATGTAGTGTGAATAATAATAATAATAATAATAATAATAATAATAATAATAATAATAATAATAATAAAAATAATAAAAACTCTTTCAATGACAAATGAATTATTACAAAAACTGTCACCCCGCTCTTTTTTAATTATAATTTTTTAAAGTTTAAAATGAATTTCGAAAAATGAACAAAGCATTCTTGAAAATATATGTAGTGTATTAAATAGACGAATCTTCTTCAGTAGCGATATCAGTAGGCGTCAACGGGAGCAAGTTAGGACACCCGGTGGGTCTTAGTTATTTTGTGCACTGACCCTCAATTGTTACACAAAAAGACGTAAATCTATCTATATATATATATATATATATATATATATATATATATATATATATATATATATATATATATATATATATATATATATATTTATGAAGAAATATAGTTTTAAATTGTGCTATATTTATGGGATAAAGTGCTCAATATCAGAGATAGAGCGTGTGTAAATATAAAACTGAACATAGAAGTCAACACTTAGAGGTGACAGTCTGTTTCATGCTAGATGCAATCGTCAGGCCATATATATATATATAAATATATATATATATATATATATATATGTGTGTGTGTGTGTGTGTGTGTGTGTGTGTGTGTGTGTGTGTGTGGCGCATTATATATAGAAATTATTCAAAAACGTCACGCATAGAAATAAAACCTGAAAAGAGAATAACAAAAATATAAGGCTAAAAGGAATCTCATTGAGAAACAATAATGAAGAAAAAGATCAAAGGAATTTGACCACTTAAATAAAAAATAAGAATAATAATCACTGATGTCATTTGTTCATGTCTAAAGGTTGATAAGGGATCAAGGATTATATGAAGAAAACGATGGACAACTGCTGTAAATGATTTTCCCAAAACTTCAACTATTTTTTATTATTATTATTAGCAAATGGTTTCTTTTTATTCCCTACCGTTACTTCCTAATTTGTCACATGTTCTGTCCATAGCAGACTCAAAATTAATCAGTAGAAGCAAACCTCGATTTCTTCAACTACTCTTTTCTGTCCAGTTTTCACAACTATTTCGGAGAGACGATATGAAGTACCAGTAATAACATACAGCAAACCAATAAATTAGTTTATTGATTTATTTCCCTTCTACATAACGAGCTCAGCCTTTTTCAGTCTTTTTATTGTTCATTTCCTTTATTGATATTTACCCAATACAAAACCCAAGGACCACTTCAGGTAGAGAGATACTAAATGAGGTGTACGTTCTGAAAGAGGCGAAAGCAGGAAGTTAAGGCTACGATATATATATATATATATATATATATAGATAGATAGATAGATAGATAGATAGATAGATAGATAGATATGAGAGAGTGAGAGAGAGAGAGAGAGAACGATATATATTTTATATATATATATGAAGAACAGTATTGGGGAAATTATATGACAAAGTAAAAAAGTTTACTTGTGACGCGTTTCTTCCATCAGGACTTGATTGGACTAAAATTGTTAAGTTATGACTATTACACATGCGCTAGGGATTTTAGAATCTTGTTAAAATTGTAGTCATTCTCGTTACGGTGGGCAACCAACGCATTTGACGTATTGTTTTGTAAAATGTCCCTTTTATGTTCATATAATTTTTTATTTAGATTCCTTGAGGTTTTTCCGATATTTTTTGTGACAATTATTACGTGCGATGGGATAAATTTCTCCTTCAGTTTTTTGTTTATTGTTTTCTTTAGTATTGACTAAGTATTTATTGTTTCGGATGCATTATTAACGAATTTTATGCTGTATCAGGACTCTGCACTATGCCATACTTTCAGGTGAACCCAGTCAAGACTGTCAGACAATTTCTGCGACCACATCACCCCTTACAACAGTCGCATTTTAACAGATATATTTACCAAAATTACACAAAATATCTTAAAATACTAAAGAGTAAATTTATTCAATAAAATTGCCACTGGCTTCTACTACGCATGCAACTCTTTTGGACGGTCTCCTTGTTTAAGTTGGTGAATGCTACCATAATCCTTGCCTTCAGTTCATCTTTGCTGTTACAAGGAGTCTTGTTGGCCTCTTGCTAAAATGGACCCCACACATATACATGGGGGTTTCAGTCTGGGGAGTTAGTTGACCAGATGTAACGAGTGATGTGGTCGCAGAAATTGTCTGACAGCCATGACTGGGTTCTCCTGCTTGTGTGGAATGGTGCAGAGTCCTGTTGCCAAACATAAGATCTTCCAGCGGACACCCTCTTGACTCAGGGCAGCACTAAATTCCTGTTGATTGATCTGATTCACTTGGAGGAATCGTTTACAATCATGACTTGGATCTCACCAACGTATTCGGAAGTTCTTTTCTCATCAGAACGAACAGAGTGAGTTTTCCGAGCTGCCGTACCTTCATAATCACCATTAGGCCTATCCAACTCTTTCCGAATCCTCTCCACTGTCCTCTTATTGACACCCACACTCAAATATTCATCTTGGAGTTTCCGGCGCGAGCGCGAAGCATTTCAGCATACCGTTTCCAAATTTCTGGCAGAGTGAATTGCATTATGTTGCTATTTTTCTCATATACGGGGTCCAACTGACCCTACTATACTGTGCAGCTGACAAAATCAAATTCAAACAACGTACATACGCGCTAAATTAAAAATATAAAATGCCGATAATTTAACGATCACAATATATATATATATATATATATATATATATATATATATATATATATATATATATATATATATATGTGTGTGTGGAAGTGCTTAAAAGCTTTCCGACCGAAAAGTTATTTACAATATGCTCAAATTATGAATAGTTGTTTTGGAATCTGTTCGACCTTAGAACAGAGATTCACAGTAAAATTGATACATTCGTTCTTAATGAAACCTTTCTCATGCTTTGTCACTTAAATACTGATTTTGGAAAGTGGATCAGGCCGTGAAGTTTTCAGCATTATCTCTTATGTCCTAAACCTTGTTTCGGTACGTTGATAGCATTTTCTCTGATTCTAACCGTTTAGTTCTTACTGTTTGATAGAAATAAATAGTTTTTAATATCACTTAGAACAGATACTCTGTTTTCTGTGCTATCTCCTAAAAAGGTGTCTTTTCTTGTACTTCGATCGGAAATTAATATTTTGTATTCAAATTGGCCTCTATTCTACAGTGTAAGCCTTTATAATACAAAATTGCATCGAACGCCAGAAGTACGATAGAAGATGGTCACCAAGCTTTTCTTGTAAAGAGTCCGATCCTCACTGGGGCCTCTACTAATGTGGCCTTCATGGAAACTGAGCTGAATTTTGCAAACAATTGTTGAGAAATTCTAGGAGAACTAAATATATGTGGGTGAACATGTGCCACTTAAAGTGAAATACGTAATACGAACAACATGGGAGAAGCAGATGAAGCAAAATCAAGCGATAACTATGGTAAGACAGACGATTAAAATTCATCTTGAAATGAGTGAGTGGACAATGGTGAATATAGAGTGGTTATGAAATGGAATTCCAAGACGCGTCGATGCACGGAAAATTAAAAGCGATGGGGAGAGAGGGAGGGAGAGAGAGAGAGAGAGAGAGGGAGAGAGAGTGCAAAGTGAGATTGGAGAGAGAAGGGAAGGGGAGAGAACTCTTCCCACCTTGATATCTTTAATAGATTAGCATTTTCCGTGAGAAAAGGCCGATAGCTGCGCGCTTCTTCTCAGTTTTTTTCCGACTTCAAACCTTCCACGCACCAGTGTTTGATACTCATGTTAAATTTTCTACTTCAAAGGGAAGTTTTCTCCTTCATTTTCTTTTTTTTCTTTTTCATTTATTTTCCTTTTTTTGCTATAAACTTTTTTAGCTTTCTTATTCTTTAAATCCATTTCGCCCTTGTTCTTTCCACAGAAAGCAATTAAATAAGTCCTTAAGATAGTAATTATCAATCGTTTTGATGGCAGATATGTTTGTACATTTAATTAGTCATCAAAGATTTTCTTGCATAATTCTGGATTTTAGGTTTATGCTTTTATTCTGACGTTTTACTCAGATTATTTTTCTTTTCCTTGTTTTACAATTTTCTTTACAGTTTTCCAAATTTCTTTTTCAATTTCAGGTGTGTGGTTTATTGCTTTGTTAAAAAAACTTTTCATTCTCTTTAGTATTTATTCATCTTTATTTATATGGCTCAAGATCTTTCTCGTGCTTCTTTGTCATCTGCTGCTACCTTTTCTTCTTCTTTTTCTTCTTCTTCTTTATTTTTTTATCATTCTTTCTTTCTTCTTTATTTCTTTCATTCGTTCCCCCCTTTTCATACATTATTCTTTTCTTCCTAAAACTCTTTATATTTTCTTTCTTTTTCTTTCTTTTTCTTTTCATTCTCCTTCTTGATTTTCTTTCAATTTTCAACTTCTTTTTTCACCTTTATTCATTTCCTCGTCTCTTTTCTCCTTTCTTCACTTTCCTACTCATTTTATTCTTCCTTTACTTTTTCTCTTCGTTTTTCTTTTTCGCTTTTGGTTCATTCAGCAGTCTTTCATTCTTGTGCATTCCTTTATTTTATTTTCCTTTATTTTAACTCGAAACATATTCTGTCTCTCCTTTTCTACCATCTTTGCGTATTTTACTTCCTTCTTAATTTATTCTTCTTAATTCTTTTTAAAATTCCTTTTCTGTCTCTTTCTTACCAAATATTTACTTTAACTATTCCTTCACAAACACTGCTTTCATTTCAGTCATTGCAACACCTGGCTTCTTCTTCTTCTTCTTCTTCTTCTTCTTCTTCTTCTTCTTCTTCTTCTTCTTCTTCTTCTTCTTCTTCTGCTGTTGCTGCTACTGCTTCTGCTGAGGATGATGATGATGATGCTTTGTTACCTTTTTCTGGATCTTGTTTTTGTTCTTCTTCTTCGTCGTTTTCTTCGTTTTCCATTTCTTGTTTTCTTTGTCTCTTTCTTTTTCTTCCTTGTCCTCATCGTCTTCTATTCTGCTTTGTCTGTTTCTCCCTTTTCTTCTTCTTCTTCTTCTTCTTCTTCTTCTTCTTCTTCTTCTTCTTCTTCTTCTTCTTCTTCTTCTTCTTCCTTTGCTGCTGCTTTTGCTGCTCCTGCTGCTGATGATGATGCGTTGTAGTCGTCTTCTTGTTCTTTGTTTATTCTTCCTCATTATTGTCATCGTCATCTTCTTTGCTTCTTCTTCTTTTGCTGCTGCTGATGATGATGATGATGCGTTGTCGTCGTCTTCTTATTCTTTGTGTCTTCTTTTTCTCCCTCTCCTTCTTCTTCTGCTGCTGCTGTTTCTTTATTTATATGGCCACTATATCTTTCGCCGTTCATTATTTACTTTATAACCCTCTTATTTTCCAATGACTACACTTTCCTCTTTCTCTTTATTACTAAGAACATCTACAAATGGAAACACAATAAATCACTTGTATTATTTTCTCATTGTTTTCTTCTTCCTCTTTTCTTTCTTTTCATTCTTTCTTCCCATTTTTTATTCACAAATTTTCTGCATTTTCTTTCTCTCAGTAATTATTTTATCTTTTCGCTTAGCACCACCTGGTGGCGAACCGCAACTGAAAATTACACTCTTTTACATAACAACCAAGAACAATAATCCAATTCACACTTTAAAACCCGTTAATTTTACCTCTTGTATGCAAGCCCCCCACTCTCTTTCTCTCCTTTTTGTATACTTTTTTTATTGATAATAATCGAAATAATTCTACAGCGTACTTGTCACCGGATCTGGTCACTGTTCTCCGACATTAAAATTAAAATGCTCGTTCAAATACCTTTTTTTTAGAACGGGAATTATCAAAGAACTGTTATGTCTGCGCCGTATTAATTAAACTGAAACATGCAAAAGTGGGTGTGTGTGAGTTAAATATCTGTCATTAGGAGGGAGAGGAGAGAGGAGAGAAAAAAAACGGAAATGATAAAGATTTTGGCGTTCAGAAATCTGATCAGATTTTGGACAACAGAGAATTTGAGATGTTCCATAATTTATGGTAAATGTTCGAATGATAAACAAAAGTATATAAGATAGATAGATAGATAGATAGATAGATAGATAGATAGATAGATAGATAAGGATTGGCTAGGATAGATAGATAGATAGATAGATAGATAGATAGATAGATAGATAGATAGATAGATAGATAGATAGATAGATAAGGATAGGCTAGGATAGATAGATAGATAAGGATAGGCTAGGATAGATAGATAGATAGATAGATAGATAGATAGATAGATAGATAAGGATAGGCTAGGATAGATAGATAGATAGATAGATAGAAGAAAGAAGGTTTGGTTTGGTTTGTTTTATGGCATATCAACCTGAGTGGGTCATTTAATGCCAACAAAATTTTGAAAAAGATTCATAGCGATAGTTTGATTTGGTTTGGTTTGTTCTACGGCATATCAACCTCAATTGGTTATTTAATGCCGACAAAATTTTTGTTGCTGGTAATATTTTTTTCTTCACAAAACTATTTTTGGTAATATTTTTTTCTTCAAAAATATATTGCTGGCAATAATTTTTTTACAAAAAGTATTTCTGGTATTAAAATCTATTTTTACACTTTCATACTGTTTTGACCCCAGTTTGGGGGATAACTATTTCCCCATAGATGGGACCCTAACAGGTGCTACCAAACCCGGTCGGGGTGGACCTGGGAACACCAGCAATTAAGAGGTGGTTCCACGCTCCTCAAAAACTCCTGATCAGAAGCCTTGATGTTGGACATAGCTTATCGTCTTACCCAGGACGCGGAAGTAGTTTATCGTCATACCCAGGACGGGGAGAAAGAAGGAGATAGATAGATAGGAGATAGATAGATAGATAGATAGATAGATAGATAGATAGATAGATAGATAGATAGATAGGAGAAGGTAGATAGATAGATAGATAGATAGATAGATAGATAGATAGATAGATAGATAGATAGATAGATAGATAGGAGAAAGGAGGAGATAGATAGATAGATAGATAGATAGATAGATAGATAGATAGATAGATAGATAGATAGAAGAAAGGAGATAGATAGATAGATAGATAGATAGATAGATAGATAGATAGATAGAAGAAAGGAGATAAATAGATAGATAGATAGATAGATAGATAGATAGATAGATAGATAGATAGATAGATAGATAGATAGGAGAAAGGAGAAGGTAGATAGATAGATAGATAGATAGATAGATAGATAGATAGATAGATAGGAGGAAGGAGGAGATAGATAGATAGATAGATAGATAGATAGATAGATAGATAGATAGATAGATAGATAGATAGGAGAAAGGAGGAGATAGATAGATAGATAGATAGATAGATAGATAGATAGATAGATGTCCCAAGGACATAAATAGAATCAGATATGAAAATAGCTCTTACGTTATGTAATTTTGCTTTGATTAACAAACGTTTATAAGGCAACAAGCATAGAAAATGTGACAAATATATGGGCAATTTGATTAATCGATCGATTGACAGATGTATAATATCAAAAGCATTGATAATGGACAACAACTCTCTCCATATCTGCAACATTACGCAGTTGATTTTATTGTATGTACCGAACGACATTTAATTTTCCATACCCTCTTACTGAAAACTCTTGTATTGTCGAACAAAGATATTTTCTTTTTCTCCCAAACTAGAAGATAATGCTATTACGATGCAAGGGTCTACTGAGGAGGAAAAACAATAATGCGAAGGAAACCAGGAAATTGTTACTTACGAGAAAATACAATAAAATCATCAGGATTCAAGGAGACAGAAGATCACGATCGACGTTGCATTTAAATGTTTGAAGATTGTAGTTAACAGAAAATCAAAAAGCCGTATGAGAAAAAACTATTAGAATAGAACTTACGGTTGCATCTGGCAAGTCCAGCAGTAAAAGGATGGGACCTAACTGCCAGTCTAGTATTAAGCTTAAATTGATGAAGTCTAGGGACTAAAAGGAACTCATAAGAACAATTGCCATGAAAATGGAATCTACGATAAGTCATAAAAACGCATGCATGTACACATAATCACACACACACACTGACCGGAGGGGTATGCATTATTAGCCGTAATAGTCACTGTTTACAAACCCACACTTCCTCCACAGACAGCTCAACCGAAATACATTTTTCAGGAGCATATATATTGTCATCCACAGACAGACTGTTTCACAGCTCATCATTGTGGCTAGACGTCCGGTTGCCTCTAGCTAGGATCGAAACCCGAATGAATTGGCGTCAGTCGGAGATTTTATCCCTAAGCCGTTGGCGCACGGCAGGGAAGAAGGTGAATTTAAGCGTATTTATTTTTAGATATACACGCAGTGACTGAGAGAACTCGATTCGATTTACCGAAGAGGCATGCATTATTAACCGTAATAGTCACTGTTTACAAACCCACACTTCCTCCCCAGAGAGCTCAACCGAAATAATTTTTTTCAGGAGCATATTAAGACCTTGAATAAGTTCTCGCTGATTTTTCATGAAAAGTAATGTTTTATTTTTAAAAAAATAGTAAGAAAGATGTCACTGAAAGTATTGTTCATCACTAGCCACTACTCTTCTTTCCCCATCTTTCTGGCAGCATCTGAATTCCACGTCGAAAAACGACACGTCTTTTGAGTCGACTCATTTTTTGGCATCTTTATAAAAATGAAAGTGCTGCTCAGCCAGGCCATGTACCATCGCTCGGAACAAGTGATAATCGGACGGGGCAATGTCTGGTAAATATGGCGGGTCGGGTAGGAATTCCCATTTAACCGTTTCCAACTAAGTTTTCACCTGTTTCGCAACATGCGGCCTAACGTTTTTATGTTACAGAATCACTTTGTCGTGTTCATCAATGCTCGGCTCAAATATATCATTCGATAGCGATCTCCCGTGATGGTTTCTGTCGGTTTGAGCAGCTCATAATAATACACAGCTGATCCCACCAAATGCAGAGCAGGAGCTTTGAACCATGGATATTCGGCTTTGCTGCCGATGTTGATGCATGGTCGATCTTACCCCACGATCTTCTACGCTTTGGGTTATCGAAGTATATCCACTTTTCATCGCACGATACGATACAAAATGTTTCCTTTTCTGCCATTGAAGCAGCTGTTCACAAGTGACAAGACGCCGTTCGACGTCTCTCGTCTTCAACTCGTACGGCACCTAATGTCCTTGAATCATTCGTAATGATTTCAAACGTTTCGAAACTGTTCTGTGATCAACTTCTAAGGATTCTGGAAGTTCAGCTCATGCCTGACATGTGTCTTCATGAAATAATATCTCCAATTCGTCGCCTTCAAACTTATTCGTTACGCCAGAGCGTTCTTTATCTTCAACATCAAAATTATTATTTTTAAAGCGTCTAAACTAATCTCTGCATGTTGTTTCTGACAGAGCATGGTCGCCGTAAGTCTCAAAAAGAATTCTGTGGGCTTCAGCTGCAGATTTCTTTTTTCCAGTTTTTGAATTTAGTTTTCAATAATGGATGAAAAACTCGAGTTGCACTCTAAAAGGTTTGAAATCTTCGTAAAGATTTTCTTAACTTAATGATGTTTAATTTGATTTCCCTTAGTTTTTGACGCGTGTGTGCGTGTGTGTGTGTGTCTCAGTGTTTGTGTACGAATTAAAAGACAATAAGAAAAACTATTCTTAGCCGACGCGTTTCGTCCTCTGAGGAACTTTATCAAGGCAGGTGTAAGGATTTTGTTGCAGATGTTTATATGCAAAAGCAAAGATATCATTGGTTTAGACTAATCTACTCAGAAGAAAAATTTTCCAGAGTTCTGCTATCGAATTTTATCAAAATATAAATCTACGCCTCACTTTCTTTCCAATATCACCTTGCCCGAAATTCCTCAAGCCAAGATACACAACCAAATAAATGTTAAAAAATCAAATCAAAAGGGTTAGATACATTAACCTGTGTTTTTGAAGATATACAACACATACATCTAGCACAAAGCATAAAAATCTGATCACAATTTAAATAATATTCATTTATTTAAATACATATATAGTTATTTCTGGAATATTACTCGCTCACTTTTGTCTTACCAAACTTTGAATTATGGCACTTTTTATCCTCCATATGTTTTGACTGACCTTTCAACCACCTGATGAATATTCATGAACGTTCTCAAATTTAAAAGGCTTTATTAACCCATGACATCCTTGCTCTATTATATAAACACGTACAACAAAATAAATCTTTACATTAGCCTTGATAAAGTCCCTCAGTAGTTTACCACTTGTATTTATATTCATTTCGTACCTTTACAGATACACTTTATCTGAAAATAATTTACACACACACAAACATATATATATATATATATATGTGTGTGTGTGTGTGTATATGTGTATATATATATATATATATATATGTGTGTGTGTGGGTGTGTGTGTGTGTGTGTGTGTGTGTGTGTGTGTGTGTGTGTGTGTATGTGTGTGATATAATATGAAAATCTCAAAAGATCTTGGTATATTGACAGTTGATCTAGACGGTGGCCTAATAAGTGCAGAATTGCGCCTCAAACGATGTCGGTGACATAAACAGGAAACGAACCCAGGCGAACGCGATACATACACACAAAACAAGCG
This sequence comes from Acanthosepion esculentum, assembly GCA_964036315.1. NCBI lineage: Eukaryota > Metazoa > Mollusca > Cephalopoda > Sepiida > Sepiidae > Acanthosepion > Acanthosepion esculentum. The sequence goes on from OZ038513.1 coordinate 80,262,600, forward strand.
GGTGACATGAACTTTATGTTTATTTGTTTATATAACAACCGAAAGAGAGTCCTTCATATCAATGCCAGAAGATCAAACGTTCGAAGAAAACCTCGAAACCACATACCCTCCACGCCCGACTTTCATTTGATGGCATCTATAAGCAATTAATCATTTTACGTTTGAAAAATTTAATCTTATATATCGCTATTAACATAACGTTAATGTATGTGTGTGTGTGCGTGTATGTGTGTGTCTGTGTGTTTGTGAGTGTGTGTGCGTAAAATTCGAAAGAGAATTCGAGGTAAAATAATAATTTGACTTTAGTTGACGTTTCATTTTATATTATATAATTTATTCTATTTCATCATCAATGGTAATTTTATATCTATGTTTCAGTGTGCAAATATTTCTCAACTTACTTGGAAAAACAGTACATCTTTATTTTAACATGTTAATAATCAGGTTGATGTTTCCCTCATGCTATTTTGCACACAAAAAATACTTAGCACTGACACTCAAATCTTGCCTGATCCTTTGGGCAATAAGTTAGCAGTCGTACGTTGTTTACGCTAAGACAACAGGCTCAATATAAAGGCATGGAGATGAACCTCGGTTGGGGTCTGGTGCCATTCCTTCTTTTCTTGTTAGACACAGAAAAAGGCATTTAGGAGGAGGGCAAGCTAGTCACTTAAAAATTAATTTATCATGAGAATCCATCACCCATATTATAAAAGCTGAATCGACGTAGGTTAGTTAGCCTGTCTCGCTAGATTAATTACGACTGAGTAGTGAGTTCGATCCTCACTGGGTGCTCCATGCTTTTGGCCTTGTGCCACGTCTAAGCTACGCACAGGAGAGGGCACCTTGTCGTGGTCTAATGCTTAGCTAGCTTGTCTCGCTAGATTAATTACGACTGAGTAGTGAGTTCAGTTCTCACTGGGTGCCCCATACTTTCGGCCTTGTGCCATGTTAGTTCTAATCTCGTTTGGGAATGACTACAAAATACAAAAACACACAAATGCATGCTGGGATTTCTTCCTAGCCAATAAAATAGACCGGTTCTCGGTTTCATATGACTCAGTACCGGTCTGTCTCGTATTAAAGTCAGAACGCTACGTATGTTTATAAGAATTCGCTCTTGTGTGTTAACCCCAATTTTATTTTATGAACTTTTCTCTATATTACTATTGTTTTACCTTATTACTGTTAATTTGCCTTGCATATTATTTTTGTTTGCTTGCTTTATATTATCGTTTGGCCTGTTCCTTCTCGTTATTGCTTATTTCAAACTTTGTCAGTTCTATTTTTTGGACAATTCTGTTATTTGTTTTACATTTAACCATGGCCACCTACTCTACGCTTAGAAAATCATTGAGCACATCAACGTGGCCTAATGGTTAGCAAGCTTGTCTCGCTAGATCAATTACGACTGAATAACGAGTTCGATCCTCAATCAGCGCTCCATACGTCCGCCATAGTTGCTTATGCTTCGAAAACCACCATCACTAATATTATAAGACAAGAGACGATTCTCTCTCCGTCACAAACTGCCTGCGTGTGGATTTATATGTTATGCCTCTCTCTGTACTTTGCATGAAAAACTTCCACGGGCTTTTGCTATTTGCACACAGAACCACAATCTCACATCTATGCACACACAATTTAACTGTGTTTGAAATAAAAATGTTAAAATAATTAGTCTCCTCCGACTCAGTCTGGACAATATCTATCCTGGGTTGAACAATAAAATTATATAGAAGAAAAAACTAAATATTTTAATGTCCAAAAGTTAAAATAATTATAAGATTTTATTGAACTCTTAGAAAACTTATTCGTTAACAAATACAATTACATTTAACTCTTTTTTAAGACTTGTAGGAATATTTTTCGGTCTGTCATTGAGTTAAAATACACATGCGCTCACGCAAAGATAAAAGCACAATTTGAATGATATTGAAATTAATTTCCCTTTCTTTCAACCACCCATGATAACGAGAAAAGTGTCTAAGCAAGCCTTTTGTAGACATTTTTATGACTTCTTCTGTATTTAACCTAGATATATTTTTAATAAATGTAGCACTTTAAATGGATAAAAAGATTTTAGATTTGTTCAACTTGTAGTTAACAAAGCTACAAGTATAGAAATAATGTAACAAAAGAAATTCACTGCGAGATACAAGACAGATTTGAATAGCTTAACCGAAGTGGAATCTAAGGCGATATTTTCTTAGGTGGAATTCAAAAGAAAGATTATATTAAGAATGGCTTAAATCTTCACCAAAATGTAATTTTACAGGTCGACATTGAGCAATTGGCATGTTTCAATGACGCATAGTAACGCAATTTCTGGGAAAAGAAAACGTGTCGTAATTTGTCTGCCTGATTGCATCTGGCCTAATAAATTGTAAATGAGACGCAGCTGGAAAGTTCCGCTATATGATAATTAATCTCCACATTAAGAATATTACATATGTTCTTACGTGTAAACCTTTTCGTTTCGTCAGCGGTTTTTGACAAAAACAAGCTATCTGAATTTTTTTTCAAAGCATTCAACAAATTATTATTTGATACTCTACTTCGGCAAAATGTGGAATTGAGGCAAAGAAAACTAAAGGTCAAAATCAAGTGACTTAAATGCATATGAATGAGTTTCTCAAAAATCTTTCTTTTTTTTTCAGACCAATATTCTTCTTCTATATGCGGTGTCACTGCAGGTGATCACTGTTCTCTACAACCTCTTATCCCTTGTTACTCTTAGCAACGCTTGACCCTTTGCCATGTAACAAACTCTCCGTTCCAGCATCCATTCACACAAGCTCGTCACGTCGATGATCCGCTGCCTCCCTCTCTCCCTTTTGCCTCCAATCTGTCACGTGACTGCCAAATTTCCCTCGACCTCTTTCCTCTTCGGTGTCCCAGAAATTTGACCTCTCCTTTTCTGATACTAACTTTAAATGTCCTTTTTCTTCCTTTTTTTCCTTAAAACTTTCTCGTTGCTTACGCGCTCCGTCCATGGTATTCTCAGTATCCTTCTGTAGAGCCACATTTATTGTGCCTTAAGTTTTCTCTTCATCTATGAGATCATGATGCATTCACTGTCATAAAAAAGGATTCATATCACAAAACAGATAAGCACGAAATTTTCCCGTTCCTTAGGTTTTAGAATGCATCTTTTTTTTTATAGACATACCCGTTCGGATTTCGGTTTCGTATTTTTCATCTTCTGTTAAAACACTTCCCAGATATTTAAACTTATGGACTCTGATTACTTATTTCATATCAAGCCATGCATCTCACGCAAGCCAATATTATTGCTGCGAAAAGCAAGGCTTGAATTTTCGATTTTCTTTGTTCTTGCCCTGTTTTCGTTTATGAATAAATGAAATATTTTCACAATGTCTTTTTCTCGCTCTTCTCACGAAGGACAAGCACGAACTTCTTTAATGTTTCCATTTCAATGAACAAAACAATATCTACTGTTCATCTTCAATTTCATATTTACATACTTATCAAATATTATGAAATGGACAAAGTCCGACAATTATTTTAAGACATTTTTATGTTTATACATTGTTTTATATATACAAATATTTAAGTAAATGCTCTGTTTATAATAAACAGTATTAATAACATTTACCGGCCTGAAGGTTCGAGAAATTTTCATAGAAAATATTCGTCCTCCGACAGGAATCGAACCTGTATCCTATACGGAACCGTCATATAGCCTGACGTGCCTTAATCGATTCAGCCACAGAGGATCGTTCGATTAGCAAGGTCGATTTTACTGCTTTTCAAATCGACCTTGATATATATATATATATATATATATATATATATATATATATATATATATATATATATATATATATATATATAATGGACTCTCCCGTCGGTTTCAACGTATGAGGTTCCGACAACTGTGTTTATTTAATCCTGTGTGTAAGTTGCAAGTGATATTTCAGTCCTGCTCGTGATTTGCAAATTCCACAGATTGTGCAAGAGTGTGGATTGTTGGAGTGTATATATATATATATATATATATATATATATATATATATATATATATATATATATATATATATATATATATACTATCTTTTTATAGATTTATTAATCAATCGATATTGATGAGATAAACAATCATTCATGTGTGATACTGTGTCGTCCACACTGTCCACATTCGAATCCTATTTATTAACTACAAACAATATTTTTTAAATGGATATCTTCTGAATTATTACTAATTTTTTAAGATTTTGACGACATTTTTTTTAATTGAAATTGTTTAATTTTTATTGACGTAAAACAAGTTGTTTCTTTTGTCTTTGTTCAATTTCTCCAGGAGTTTTTTTAATCGGTATCACCCCAAGCAAGACAGTATAGCGACTAAAACGCAAGGCGGTCTAGGGTGTGGACGAATTAGGAACTGAAACATTAATAATAATCGGAAAGAGAAGAGAGTAATCAGGCGGACATTAGAATGCGATTAACATTGCATTTAAATTTCTGCATATTAAAATCGGTTAGAAAGCGTGGAGCTGGAACGGAGTTCCACAGACGAGAAGTGCGAGAAAAGCAACTGTTAACATAGAACTTACGAGTATATAAAATATTTATTAAAAATTATAATAAAAACATGTTATAAACCGATACATAAATGCAATCATGTTTCAGCACAAATCGCTGCTTCTTCAAGCGATGTTTTTCTTATAATTGTTAATAAAAATGTTTTCTTATAATTGTTAATAAATATTATTAAGCGCTCTACGCTGTATTGAACACCTTTTTAAAATATAATGTTTGGAAATTGGAATTCATCTACCTTACATTTTTATATATCAAGAATAATTGTGGTGGGCAAGATTTATAACTAAGTAGAAACAGTTTTTGTGTGACGCGTTTCGTTCTCTCAAACCTCATCAGATTTCACTAAGACGAAAATGTTTAGAAACTCCTTTAATCGCCCGACCATCCACAGTAAATTTGCGTTTAGGTCCTTATAACGTTTCAGTATATCCTGGCTAATCTTCTGTTATCCCATAATAGGATATTTAATAACAAAAGGGATGGAAACAGAAAGAAAAATAATCTAAATGAAATCAGTAGATTATACAACCGAAACAGATGCCAAAAATTAAGTTTATATAAAAAAAAATGTATCTTTTGAATTTAAAATTCCCAGCGTCTCTCATTCGTGCGCATGCGTAGTCGCATCAATGTAAACAAATCTGAAGCCTGATGAAGTGCTAAGGGACGAAACGCGTTACACGAAAACTTATCCATGTTTTCATTTATATTTCCTCCCCCCAAATATATATATATATATATATATATATATATATATTGCACTCTTTCCTAACTGTGTATATACTTAAATGTTTAATACGGGGGTGGAGGGATGCTGACAAACGTTTTTGACCCAACCACGTTATTCATAAAGAAATTCTGATGTTTGGTTATATAATCAGATTTTGGAAAGTAAGTGTAAGAATTTTTCAGCACCTCCTCTTATAGGTGTATGCATGTGTATTCTTTGTCGCTATCAATTGATGTAGATGTATAAGTTTAGATACATTTGTCCACTATTCTTTGAGTTCGTGTGTATTTGAAGCATATATGAACAGAAACGAATTTTAAAGTACTTACCGCTATACATATTCCGTGACATATTTCTCTATGGAATACTTTTCATCATCTATATTCTTTTCTCTTATTTGAGTGTATTTTTCATTTCGTTGTTGTTTTGTGGAGAAAAACTGTTCTCCTACTTACAAAATTTCCATCCTTTGCTGCCCCGTGTTGAACCAAAAGCCCAAAAAAACGTAATACTTCAATAAGCATTTTGTACCAATGAGTGCAATCGTCTGCTTTTTTCTTATTTTTGGTCGCCATCTTATTATGCCGAGTCGAGAGTTACTGATCGTACACATGGAACTGTTGTTCGCCCGAGGGTAGCTTTGACAATGGTGGGGCTCACGCCATAAATAAAACAAAGGAAATAGACAAGTCGCTACTGGGATGTCGAAAATGCCGACGATGTAATAATTCTAATTGATTCAATATTTATGTTTTCGTCATTTTTTTTTAAGTAAATGAGTGCACATTGATGGTGCCGAACAAAAAGAAAACATTGAAGACATACATTGGGGAGAAGAAAGAAATAAAGAATAAATTCGATAAAGGAATGAAAAAAGTGGAAGTTAATGAGCTAAAAATGAAAAGTAATAAATGAATAAAACAGAAAGAAATAAGGAAAAGGCGATACTACTACAATAAAAAAAATAAGAAGGAGAAAGAAAGAAATATATGATAAGAAATAAAGAAGGCTGTAATATGAAAGAAAGATCTATGTAACGAGAAAGAAAGAAAGAAATATGTAATAAAAAAGAAATATGTAACGAGAAAGAAAGAAAGAAAGAAAGAATGATGAAATATGAAAGAAAGAACTATGTAACGAGAAAGAAAGAAAGAAAGAAAGAAAGGTGTAATATGAAAGAAAGAACTGTAATGAGAAAGAAAGAAAGAAAGAAAGAAATATGTAATAAGTAAGAACTATGTAACGAGAAAGAAAGAAAGAAATATGTAACGAGAAAGAAAGAAAGAAAGGTGTAATATGAAAGAAAGAACTATGTAATGAGAAAGAAAGAAAGAAAGAAATATGTAATAAGAAAGAACTATGTAACGAGAAAGAAAGAAAGAAATATGTAATAAGAAAGATCTATGTAACGAGAAAGAAAGAAAGGTGTAATATGAAAGAAAGAACTATGTAACGAGAAAGAAAGAAAGAAAGAAAGGTGTAATATGAAAGAAAGAACTATGTAACGAGAAAGAAAGAAAGAAAGAAAGAAAGGTGTAATATGAAAGAAAGAACTATGTAACGAATGAGAAAGAAAGAAAGGACGAAAGAAAGGACGAAAGAAAGAAAGAAAGAAAGAAAGAAAGAAAGAAAGAAAGAAAGAAAGAAAGAAAGAAATTGAATATGGAAAATATACTTCAGAGCGTTGACAAAATTAACAGCACCTTGATCATTCTTTTGAGTGTGTATGTTGGGAACATATCCTGGTGGTCATCCAGATCCTCGTTCAGATCATGACTGCAACTCTGACCCACACATTGGTGCCTGATAGATTTTTATATTTTGTCCGAAAGCGTGACTTCTGGGGTGCAATTATCTAAATCAATGAAGGAAGCTGGGTATATGACTGGCCGTAGATTACAGAAGATAACTCCTAGATTTAGGCATTGCTTATTAACGATACAAGATGACTAAATCATGTCCGGAACAAATCATGACGGAAAACAGCGAAGTTAATACTCGGTCAGCAGATAGGAGACGAAAGCTGAAAAACTGGAGCACTAAGGCGAGACCAAAATATGCACATATTATTCTGCTTTCTGATTATACATCTACTTGCATTTGGATAGGGGCGCTGAAAAATTATTGTCCCAACCAAGAAAGTAAAGATGTTTTTAGCACCATTAAACCATTACAAAAGATATCTAAATTATATTTTAACTCTAATTTAATATTTGTAATTCGATAATGATCTTTGAAGCATTCTATGCACTGACTTACCATTTTCCGAGAATGTTATATAGGAATAAAGTGTAACTGCCGACACTTGAGTTTGAACATAGATCACCAGTGAGCAAACACAGGCGATCCCATTATTGAATTAAGGAGACCACGTCACTATAGAAGAAATGCATATATGGGAGGTAGCGTGACGTCTAACTGGTCACTTTTTGTAGTCTATCCCCTATTACTATTCGGATCACCATTTCTACTCTATCCTCTATTACTATACGGACCCCTCTTCTCTACTCTATTCACTATACTATCTCTACCATTCAGATCACTATTCCTAGTCTATCCTCTATTACTATACGGACCCCTCTTCTCTACTCTCTTCTCTATACTATCTCTACCATTCAGATCACTATATCTAGTCTATCCTCTATTACTATAGGGACCGCTATTCTCTACTCTATTCACGATACTATTTCTCTATTCAGATCACTATACAGGTTCCTATTTGAGTGAGTGTATTATCAAGCAAGTACTATTAGTGCGAGTGTTATACGAAGGCGTCTGACATCAGTATTGTTCAACGGTGTTACTATAGTTGTATCTGCGTTTACAAAGTCTCTACTACAACGAGCATTACGAAAGTGACAACAAGTATTCGTTGACATTACAAAAGTAGCAAACGAGTATTCGTTGACATCACAAAAGACAAGTGTGCATAAAAATATAGAACTGCCGTCCAGGTATTTTTTACTAACAAATATTCATTGAAATGGCGTTACTTCGTGAATCTTAATAAATAGTAAGCTTTTGAGTGCTAGAGCTGCTAATTAACTGCTAATTAGTCAGTTAGACACAAATTATTAATAAATGATGCCTGTATCGTTGGAAAAGGTTTAAACCATCAATTGACGATAACCGCTGATCATTAATGAAACATCAAAGAATAATGCCCGTCATTTAAAGATTAAGGATTATCTATAACCTTTTTTATACTAATGTTCAACCTATACAAGGCCTAAAAGCCACTGGAGGTAGAGGTTTACTGTGTGGTGTTTTAATAGCGTAAGAGAAGGCAATCCACTGCTTCTGCCTACAGCTGAGGATAAAATAGCAGGACAAATTGCGTCCTATAGCCTTGGATGACAACCCGTTTAGGAGAAGGAAACTATGAATTCAAACCGAATTATACTATCCTTAAAGTGCATACATGCACCTGAGAGAGCTTGGGAATCTAAATCCCCATCGAAAACCTTACGATGGATTTGAACGCCACAATGAATACAAACTCTGCTTTGCTTGGGATGCAGCGGATTCGTTTGATGGAGCCGGTTCAACGAAACCCGGGTGAATACTGCAATAGGCGCAGATATTTGCATAAGGTACTTGAGTATCGACCAAATATATTTCTTCATGATTTCAATCGATATTGATTCAGTAATTGTTTCTTAGGATTGACAATATCATTTACTCAAGTGAAATTGTTAATATCTTTTCAATAATTACTCAATAATGAACATTGATTGTGCAGCATTTATATATATTTAATAAATAATGGATATCTATCATGTGTATCTATATAAGTAGATGTTTATGAGCATAAGAACAGGTGTAGCTCACTCAATATGAATAATCCGAGGAAATTTTGAACATCAGTCATTCACTTTGTGAATCAAACGCTGATTGCCTAAAAAAGGTTTTAAGAGCAAAAAGATTATTTTCAATGCAATTTTCAACTAACAATTCTAACAATAATCTACGAAGAATTGTTTTTTTTTTTTTGTGGTAAAAATTATTTCTATCTTTAATGACATAAACTGGAAAAAGTATGCATTATAACTGCAATAAGCGACTTTCACGCTAATTGTTTATACAGAAAAAAAGAAGATGGAGTGAAATTATTCCATTCTCAATTCCCACTCGTAAAGCTTGCACGCGATGATTTTATTGCTTTTTATCAAACTGTTCCTTTTTAATTTTGATCAAATGAGTACTTTAAAAATTGGCACCAACGAAAATTTGAACAAGCGTCAACCAAAAGAAGAAAGATTTAGTTCCGTAAATTCAGGAATTTTAACACTAACTCTTATAGCCAGCTTTGCTTAAACTGATATAAAATTCCTAACACAGTCTATCTATTTCAGTCTATTCATATCTATCTATCTATCTATCTATCTATCTATCTCTCTCTCTCTCTCTCTCTCTCTATATATATATATATATATATATATATATATATAGACTAAAAGTTTCATGCGTACACTTAGATGATGATGCTGTTGTCTCACAATCCGTAGGCAGTAAGAATGACGAGATGTTCACTTCCTTATTAAGTCCTTCTATTTGTGAGACAACATAAATATCTAAGTGTCTGCATGAAACTTTTAGTCGCGGCAAGCAATATCATATAAGTATTGTTTTACTTATATATTAACTCTTTTTCTTCTTTTTTTAATACATTACATTGAAAACAGTCTTTATAGCGTACTTGCTTGTATTATGCACTATATATATATATATATATATATATATATATATATATATATATATATATTAATTATCGATATTGTTTGTGTGTGTGTATGTGTATGTGTGTGTGTGTATGTGTGTGTGTGGGTGGGTGTGTGTGTTCTTACCTATCTCAAACTGTATGTATTTTATCTTTATATGTAAGGATCTTTTAAGATCTATTTATCTATCTATGTATCTGTCCAATTCTGTTCATATCTATCTCTGTTCATATCTATCTATCTATCTATCTATCTATCTATCTATCTCAGTCTGTTCATATCTATTTATCTATCAATGTCTATCTATCTTATTCTGTTCAAATCTATCTATCTATCTATCTATCTATCTATCTAGATAACGCTCTAAGAACAGATTTGTTGTTCTCATCTTGTAGAGATTCTCCTTCAGATACAAGCCCACGTGGAACGAAGCTTTTTTTTTTTTTTTTGCCGGATGATGCAAAGGAAACTAATTACGCTAATGAATAGTGATTTGGGGGCGCAGCGCGCACTTGTTGGTCCACCGTCGCGCAGAACGCTCCCTTTAAAAAGGCACAACCCTCTTTTAATAACAACTTAACTTTCTATCAAACTCGTAAATAAAGACGTGATAACGATGCGAAAATAAAGTAATCATGAAATGAATCGAAAAGTGACGCAAGCTATCAGCGAAATGTTTCGAAGCAAAAAGATGTTTAATGTTGACAGTATAGTCTGCACCTCACAGTATCAGCTACTTTTCATATTTCCGAATTGTTAGACAAGTGTTTCACGGAAAGATATGCTTTATAAATGTGCAAGATATTTCATATATATATATATATATATATATATATATATATATATATATATATATACATATATATATATATATATAAATTATAATCGTCAACATGATGTGAAAACAGTTTCAAGAATTGTTTTATATTTTGCATAAGCTAAGTTATTAAAACAACAAGAAGCATTACGTTGCAATTAAAACTTGAAAATTATAGAACAGGTGCAAAGATTACAAAGACAAGTGTTTTGAACAAAATACGTAAAAATTTAATTGTCAAAACCACAAAGTTATAAAAGACTATTAATGTGAAATGTATTTACCGTGTTCAGAAACTAGCTTTAAAAGTCAGTCATCTATTATTTTTTTTTTTTTTTTTAGTTTCGTATGTAAGATATTGCATCCAGAATAACACTCTAAAGTTCATTTTTGTTAGCAGCCAATGTAAATATATTTTAAACCTTCCTCTTCATCATGTCCGCCAAGTTTTTAAATCCTCACTTCATAATGTTGCATAAAATTTTAATCAGGTTAACAGGCCGGTCACTTCCTCAGTCGAAGTTCTTGAAGAATACTTTCTAATTAGATATCAATTAATTTTCATAAAAAGTAGCGTGGAATTCTTTGTGGAAAAGAATATCTGAAAATCGGACTTTATGTCTTCCGTTACCATTTCATTCATTGTTTCTCGTGAATGCCTTTTAAAGAAACGTTAGTAATTCGTCTCACATGTTTTCCACTTGATTTAACATCCAAAATATTGTGGGTTTTTTTTTCCACACTTCCTCGCCTAAAAGTTTCACATAAAATCCTCACCTTGTCTTTATGAGATCTGTATCCGAAATCGTCCAGCGTCTTTAACGAACCTCTTTCGCTGTCACTTTTCAACGGGACGAGCATTATTTATACATCCTCCTGCATTGTTTTATCATTTGAAAGATCGGAAGTTATTAAATATTTTTTTTATTATTTATGAAATCAGCCTTACAACATGTTTAGCTTTAATCCCGTCACGTGACTATGAATTTGAATTTCAAACCTACCGACATTTCAGATGTATCGTTGTGGTTAGTTCACGTACGCACATGATGAACGGGTTTTTATTCTATCTGCGCAGATAGATCTCGCCATAATTCAACAAACAAATCTTTAGATTCCAATAATTATTTATTTTATATTTTGATGAAACTTGAAATGGCTAATAATGCAAGTTGTAGTGTGTGTCATCGAAAATTTCTTTTTCTTTTTTTTTCTCAGAGAGTTATTTTCTTACAAGTTGTTTTGCGCTGTTTTGAGGGAGGTTCCGTGTGATTAGTATTTACGAAATCTAATATGAAAGAAGGAAGCCATTTTGAAATAAACGGAAGTGTGAACAAGTAAATGATTGCAAAAAAATAACAAAAACATTTATAGGACAACTGGGAGGTCGTCAAATTTATTCTAATAACTATTTACTTTTTGCTTTTTTTTTCTTCATTAATTTAATTTGGCGGGTATTTTGATTCTGCTTATTTTTTTTCTGATTGATTAAAAAGACGAATTGTACGCGCGTAAATTAGGTAAGTTGTTTTTAAGGTTCATTTCTCAGTTGTTTTTTTTTCTTCTCCTGTCTGTTCAGGGCTGGTTTAACTAATATTTACAGGATATCGTTCCGACAGAATTTAATAAGCTTTGACACGCATATTTGTTTACTTCTTCTATCGAAGGGAAAAACAAAATGAGAAACAAATCTTGCCAAAAATATTCCCAAACGGAAAAAGCTAATGCAGAAGAAAAAACAACGAGGCAGAGAAATTATGGTAAAAATAAAGATATAGATGAATGAAAGTAAAAAGAAAAAGGAGAGAGAAAGAAAGAAGTCTTAGTGGAAAAGAAAAGTAGGTAATTGTTATGGTGGTGAAACCATAGAAAAATAACACAGACTCGGATATAAAGTTAAACGGTATATTATTCACGGAAACGTAGTACAAAGTATGTGGACTGGAGAGTACTTCTCTCACTGGTGTCCTGACTCACTCATTCATACACTCACTCGGTGATGCACTCTTGGTGACTCACACCTGGTGACTTCCGATATTTAACAACCCCCCACCACATGGGTCGTATGTGACACAAAGCCGGTAAAAATATGCCCATTAGAACCCGTATAAATGGGTTCAGGGACTGTCTATCTCCCCGGACGAAACTTTGCCCTGCGGCAAAGCCTCGTACAAGTTCCTCTCTGCCAAAGCAGAGAGTTCGACAGGTATCACATTTGGTGATTTCCTACTTATTAGAAATTGGTAGCCACATTATATATGTGTGGAAGAGTCCATTTGTAGGTATGTCAGGTTCCCACAATAGTAACAAAAAAGAAGAAAGAATTATGTTATACCAGTTGAAAAATTTTGAAATACAAAAAGAAGAAAAAACAAAGAAAATTAAGAGTTGGAAAGATAGACGCTAAAAAGGTGGAATACAAATGATCGAAAGATAAAAGAGATCCTTTCTTTTTATGTGCTGTGTCCTTGCATGACGTAGGCGATCATTGATCTTCTCCCTGTCCATTGTAGTTCTCAATAATTTTCGTCCCTCTGCCACCGCCTCCAAACCACGTTCTGTCATCCAATTGCTTAAGCCCGCCATGTATGTCATGTGTTGCTTTCCCTTGTCTCACTTTTCCTGTATTCGACTTGTGAGTGTCAGATTCTCCAGGCTCTCCTTTCTCAATATGTGTCCCAGAAATTTCATTTTTTTTATTTTACTTTTTTTTAATTCTTTTATAATTTTAATTTTCAGACCAGTTAGGTTAATTTGTAAATATAAAATACGATTATACATCGTGTGTAATCTGGCTTACTTTGGGTTTTGGCAACTAGTGAGACTTTATATGCTCGATAAAAAAAGCCAGGAAAATGAAGAAAAGAAATTAATGCAACTTATTCGAAACAAATAGATTTAGAAAGTAAGAAATCCGAAAATGAGTTTATAGCGGTACAATTTGCTGATATTTAAAATGCTTTACGCTGCTTTTCATACAGGGTAGCAAAAAAATGTATGCACACTTTTACAGTGTATATCTCCTAATGATTTCGTTTCAGATTTACATGTTAATATTACTAATGTCGTCCAGGCTTACCTTTGAACAAAGAAAGTTTATCCTGAAATGCTACTGGAAGTATGAAAATGCAGTTGAAATTCAAAGGCGATATCGAAGAGAATTACAATCAAATTAACCCGTGGCTTTATGGTATCTGTACACAATGCGAATAAGAACCGTTCCTGAAGACCACGGATATCAACCCTACCCTGTGAAGCAAGAAAGGGGGATGGAAAGTCTTCACAGAAGTCCAAGAAACCTACCGAAATGTTAATTGCATTGTGTCTCGTTGTCAACAATTTGAAAGCATGCGATGCCAAAATCTTAAAAGTATGCATTTATAATGAATACTGTCTTCATATTCATTATTTAAATTAGATAATGTTAATTCTAGTTGTCTGAATTATTTCTTGAGAAAGCTTCAAAATGCGTATACATTTTTTGAGACACCTTGTATTGTCATTGTCGCTGAAGACAGTTGTCAAAAGTCGTTGAACAAGGTGAGCTCTGTGATGGAAATTTTCATAATTCTATCTGGAAAAATAAACGAAAATCTGCCGTTGAAGGATGATAATGAATGAAAAGATATGTTTATCGCATTCAATATCAGCAAAAGAACACAATATTTACAATAATTAAAACTCTTTTCAAGGTAAAATAATTTTTCTTAAACAATTATGTAAATTGATAAGTTCGCCTATCGTCCACTTCACACTCTTCCCCGGTATGGGTCTATCTCTTCTTTCCTGTTTAGGATTGGGTTTCTGGTTCATTCTGAAGTCTTCTGATGCTTTTTCATTCCCAGTATCCCCTTGCGTCTTAGTGGCATTATCGCCTTGGGGGGGAATCATAAAAAATAAACTAACAATCGATTTAAGACTCGAGTTGGATAAACATCGATTTATGCCAATTTTAATAATAAAACCATCAAGAATATCGATTTTTTTCTCAGATAAATCTTCGAGAAAAGATATATAAATCTGTGAAATATTTCCCCCCCCCCAAAGATTGAATGGTGATAAGTATGATTAATTGTGATATAATTCCTTATTCTACACGAGCAATTGCTGATGATGTTGTTACACTAATTCATTTTAATAACAAATTTTCTTTTACTGTCTACCTTCAGGACATGAACCATTATGGCTCCGCAAAACAACTCTATTCTGCCATGCATTTACACAGGCTCGTTAGGTAGGTTATTATCTGCTTTCTTCAGTCCCATTTGCTTTCAATGTGAGTGAATTCTTGACATTCTCTTTCCTCATTATGTTTACTAGAAGTTTCAACTTGTCTCTTTCTGATTCAAAATATAAATGTCATTTTGTTTCCATTTTCCTTAAAACTTCCTCGTTGCTCAAATTCTCATTATCCTTCTGGAGAATAACATTTCAGTTGACTCAAGCCACTTCTTCATCTGTTTGTCTAACATTCATTACCAGTTTAGTAATTTAAACACGTATATCTGCAATTCCAGGTTATGCAATTATTGGCAAGTTTGTATGGAGAGATCAATCACAAATAAATATTTTTACATACTAATTATAAATACTAAATATTTTTACATACTAATTATAATTTTCACAAATTCTATCACACACTTATATATAAACATCTACAAATATACATGTATATGCACATCTTTATATATTTGTATGTGTTATTACATATCTACATGTATATATATATATATATATATATATATATATATATATATATATATATATATATATATATATATATTAATTTAAAGAAAAACAAATCACTTTATGGCTCCATTGTAATAGTTTATTTCACCAGAGACTTTTAACTTTCCCTGGATCTTCAGACATCACTTTCAAAAGGTGAAACGAAAAATGAAATTAAAATTTACACTTTTGACGGGCAGTATTATGCTTATTTTAATGTTTGATAGTAATTTAAATGTTTAAAAATTCCACGAAGAAATTAATTTAATGCTTGTTAGCAATTTAAATATTCAACTTCTCTACAAATAAATTAAGGATTTAATATGAGTTGAATACTATATTAATAAACAACAATAATAAAAAATAAAAAAAGTTTACTAAAAGTAATATTTTAATATTGTGAAAGACTGTTAAGGTAACATCTTTATCAGTTTGAGTCTAATTCATGAATTAAATTTGTAGCTATTTTTAGATGGGTAATATTTCTTACGTAAAGTTTACGTTTCAAATCAAGATGGAGTAAGATTTGAAGGTAATAGTAAAAAAAATTCCGATTCTTCATATATATACCGCATACATATTTATGCAAAAATCGCATATACATACGTTCATGTACATGTGCAATTACACACATAAGCACACACACATGTATCGATATACACCGGCATATATGCGTATTCATATACAAATACCTACACATACATTTACAAATTTCCACACACATTCATATTTATATCTATTTATACACACATTCATATTTATACCTATTTAAATTTTTTCCATAAATTTTATATTTAACGTTAGGTGGTGAATTAAGTGTTTAAATTTCAAAAAAATATATTTAATTTTAATATTTTTAACATCAAGACTAATAGTTAAGGAGTAACATATTTTAATTTAAATCTAAATGATCAATTTAAAATGAGATTATCTCCAGATAAGTAAAATTTCCAATTTCCCAATTCAAATTAGAAATTATTTAAGGAGAAAGTAAGAATAAACGTTAATAAAAGAATTTTATGACCTTCCATTAAAATTCTCTCTATATATATATATATAAAGAAAAGCCTACACCCATTTATACCTATATATGCATATATATGCATGCCACTATATCCCACACATATATTCACACATATCACATATGTGAACACATAAATACTTACATATATACATATACAAACACATATGCAACCCCATATACATGAATCGATACATATACATATACCTACCTAAAATTACGAATACACATATACGTATATATATTTTTACATACGCGCCTACAACATATATACATATCTAAATGTACATAAACACTTATAAATATGTATATACTTATACACATAAATCTACATATCCATATCCAACTCCATATACACATTTGTATACATACACACACACACATATGTGCATACTATCATCTTCAAATCCAAAAATAAGACAATATTTAAAATCTTATATGTTTTTTTTTTAATGTATTGAGTTGAGATGATTTCTATGTCTACATTTAAAAATCATCTCGTTATGTTGGTTCAGTAATTTATCAGGATTTTATGCTTTATCATTAGGATCTCTTTTATACACAAGTCACATCGGTCTCTGAAATTTATTGGAGTTCGAGCCCTAGAGACGATTCTCCATTTCACTTGTGGGGTTAAGCTGTTCTCCAATAAATCCCAATAGTGTTTCGATAGTGCTGTTTGGTGTCTTTTAGATTCATTTGTGAAGGACCGGCGATGGTTGTAAAAACGCTGTTTCCAATTTCCCGCAGATATTCCTATATATATCTTTTTTTGTTTTATATTTTCCTTGGGGAAAATTGTAGCTTCGTATATCACGCTTTCTGCCATGCATATTCCTCCTACAGGACAATCAGATCCTGCTCTACAATTACAGGTAGATGTTTCCTTTTTCAATTGATTTGCATTAAGATCCCTTTGTAATTGATTATTGTGAAATTCTCTAATGATTTGCTATTGTGAGAGCTTATAATTTTGTCTACATTGCTCATGCATGAATAACTAATTTTTAGATTCATTTTATTAAACATCTTTTTCAATAGCTCATCTTTACTAAAATGCTTATCTATTATCTTTAGGAAGTATTTCCCTACATTGATATTAGATAGTTTACAGAAAGGTGGGTTGAACCATATAATCTTCCTTTTCCTATTTTTGGACTTAGTGGATGAGTTATTAATTGGTTTATCTATATAATTTAATGTTTGTTTAAATTTACTTTTTAATAGGGCTTGATTATATGTCGATTTATTTTGTTTAAAAATTGTTTTACTAGAAGACAGTTTGTTTATTCTTTATATATATATATATATATAAAATTTATATATATATTTATATATAATTTATATATATATATATATATATATATATATATATATATATATATATATATATATATAAATTATATATAAATATATATATATATAAATTTTATATATATATATATATATATATATATATATATATATATAATTGTGTATAATTTATGTTTAAATATTTCGTTTTGTGCCTGGTAAAATATTAACTTTATTGTCGAAACTGCTTTTGGTCTGATGAGATGAAATCGAAGTATCGGTTTTGCGAAATAAAATATTAGCATGGATTTCTAAAGTCTCCACATTTTTAATTATCATTTGCTCTGTTCTTATTTTGAGTTCTCTATGGATCTATATCCTCTTTGGAATTATCCATACGGATTACCAAATAATATTATCATATCTCTCTCTCTCTTTCTCTCTCGCTCTCACTCTCTCTTTATTTATATATATATATATATATATATATATATATATATATATATATATATATATATATATACATATATATATATATATATATATTGAGAATGCTGCCATCGAATCTTATCAAAATATAAATCTACGTCGTGTTTTTTTCACAATCTTACCTTTTCTGAAAGATTTACTATTTTCTCAATCTAACGTACACAACGACAGACATGTTGGAAAATCAAAAGAAAACAAATCCATTACCTGATGCCTTTGAAGATGTACAGCACATATGTCCATTACATGCAATCTAATTACAATCGAAACAATATTCTTAGAATAAACTCTTGAATATTAATCGCTACTTTACTTTTTGACAAATTTTGAATTATGACACTTTGTGTCCGCCACATGTTTTGACTGACCTTTCAACCACCTGATGAATATTCATGAACGTTCTCAAATTTAAAATTAACCCATGACATCCTCACCTTTGTATATAAACACATGCACCCAAATAAATCCTACATTGCCTTGATAAAATTCCTCAGAGGACAAAACGCGTAGGCTAAGAATATTTTTCCTCTTATCTCTTTATATATATATATATATATATATATATATATATATATATATATATATATATATATATATATATATTCTTCATCAATATTCAGTTTTTCTTATTTACATTATTCGGAATGTTATCAAAACTGCAAGAAGCATTATGTTGCAATTAAAACTTGAAAATTATAGAACAGGTGCAAAGATTAAAAAGACAAGTGTTTTGAACAAAATACGTAAAAATTTAATGTAACCGCTGAAAAACGGGGAAATATTAGAATGCTGGAAAAACTCACTAAAAGATTAATTAAATCTTCGGCCGTTTTAAATGAAAGATGCTGATATATATATATATATATATATATATATATATATATATATATATATATATATAATCTGGAGTCATAGTATAGTTTGAATCACGCTCTTGAAATTGAATGGGATTCAGTTAAATCTACTTTAACCCAAACATGTTTTGCAATCGATTCGGCCTTTTGGAGGCTCCCATGTACGTCCCCCTCATCTACGACAAATATGCAATGCATTTCACTTATAAATCACTTTTAATTTTCCTCATTTCTAAAAATCTTATGTCGGGATTCTTGGAAATATTTGCCCTGTGATTGTGTATGATATTTAAGGTATTAATTAAATAGTAAAATTGTGAGAGTAACACTCCAAATTTTGAGCCATGTTACCTCTCCAAAGAGAATTACTTCTCTTTTGTTTTGTTTACGGTTTATCAACCCATTGTGGGTTATTTAAAGCCGAAATATTTTGGATTGCATGAAATTCATTTTTTGTTTGTTTGCAAATAAATATTACATTATTATATTTTTTTAGATTTAATTTATGTTTCCTGATACTATTTAGCCCATAGCTGGGGGAAATAAGAGATATGTTCAAAAGTATTTGCACGTAAATTAATATAACGGACTTGACTGGAATTCAAACTCCGATTTCTCATTCTGAATCACTACCCAATATACCATCCTCACGTCCACGCAAAGAGGCTTGCATCGACTGTTGAATTAAGTGACTGATGTGCGATCTTATTTGCCATGTGGCTGTTGAAAAGACGCTAAAAGAAGAATTTCCGACTAAACTTGTATAGGGAATGGAGTTAAATCCCGAACGAAAAGAAAAAAATTAAATTTTAAAAAGTCAATTATTTTCATTCTACGAATTAAAACGTATAGAAACGTTTACAATTATGTAAATATCCTATATCAATCTATTTTTGTCTATGTGGCTTGTCATGACGAAAGAGGTCTGAATAATTTCCCCTTGGGCATCTTGTTTTCAAGCAGTAAACGTATTCAGAACCAATGATGAATAATTTTGCTTAAAATTTAATTTTGTGTTGCCATCCATGTGATGTCTATTACGACCCCTATAAACAGGAAAAGTTTTCATTATTACAAGAGGCTGGGCGTTTGATGAAGGCAGTTTTTGGCTGTTCATATAAAGAGGCTGTGTCGAATTGCATCCTATGTAGTTACGGGGAAAATTTTGGAAGAAACGTGTTTGCCGTGCATCACAATCCAGGTGTAGATACCGTAAATATAGTTTCTTTTTTTATGTTACTTAAAGCATTTTTGAAAGAAAATCCTAAGAATCTTCTTCTTTTTCACCCCTCCTTTTGAGAGTGTAATCATCGGATGATCGAAATCCCACAGGAAGCATTTTGACTCGAGCTCAGAGACTTCATCGGTTAATAAATCAGAACACAAACTCATATCGATTTTGTTTTGATCTCTAGATCGAATCTACCAGCATAAATTATATAATTACATCCAGCGACCTAAGTATAGGTCACTGATCAATATTTTGGTTGAATTAAATATCACAAAAGTCAAGTATGATTAGTAAGATAACAGCTGACTAATCACAGACTAATAGTCGATGGCAATTGGTGAATTACAATAACATATTAGTCTTACGGTATGTTAAGTTTTAAGAACTCTGCTGATTTTTCCAAAATTCACATAACTGGATACGTTATAGAAACAGTAAAGAAACATTAGAATTTAAAATTATAATTTTAGGACGTTTTATTTTTTTATTTTAATCATGTTCACCTCAAGCAAGGCAATAAAGCCACTAAGGCGCAAGTGTTACTGAGTGTGAGAGGATATGAGAAAAAGAACTACTAATTAAGGAGAGTGAACAATCAAAGCAAAAGAATTAAGAAGATAACGATTGACATTGCATTTAAATTTGACGGGGAATCAAGAAGCCGGAAGACAAGCAAGAAGTGCAATAGAAGAAACCGTTAGCATAGAACTTACGGTTTTCATGTAGACATTTCAAATGTAAAATGATGAAACCCTGCCGCTAATATGGTACAATGCTTAGATTCATAATGCCTAGATACCGTAGAGGAAAGTTCATCAGAACAATTACCATGATTATATTTTTTTTTAAAGTACAGAGAAGCTACGTGACGGCGGTGGGAAAGTACACAAAAATTATAAAGACAAATGTTCTGTACGAAAAAATAAAAATCCTGTCAGTATAACAAGAAACTTTAATTTGAAATGCACAGTGATAGGGTTTTGCATGTGCGGTTAGTGTAACGATTGGCAAAAGTGAATTCGGCAATCTGAGTTCGAATTATGACTGAGTCTTTATGTTTATTTTCGCTTAGTCGGGAAAAGTACGAATCCATCCCTTCTCCCCGTTCCTCCCCAACTACGGATAAAATGACAATGTCGGCTGGGTACTATTGCTTTTAAGTTGGCTAGTCTGGAAGAAAGAAATTTTGAAAACCAACCTAAAGAAGAATGGGTCTATGTAATACTACGTTACCCTAGACACACCAACTGCTGTAGCTTTCGCTATTGTAGACGTATTGTATCAACACGACCCTAATAGATTATGGGACACATAACGGGATGCTTGATGTTATGAAACTAGTTTCAAAAGATATTCATCGATTTTGTGCTTTCATGTATTTTTTTATGTGTAATTGACTGAAATTCGACTTCTTATCAACAGTCAGACGACGTTTTGTTCTAATCCAGATGTGAAATTGACGGCTTTCGACTCCTTATCATTCAGTCGTAGGAGGCGATTTACATTGCAACATATGCGTGAATGTTTTTAGCTTTTTAATTGGGGCGCTCGTCACACAAGGGCAATCCCACCCGCTCCAGTCTCGACGTCTATACATATTTACACTGGTATGATGAGACATTAGAATTTTTTTGCTGCAAGCGTCGCCTGAAAGTGTGTAGAGTTTACCACTGACCTGTTTTAGGATGTCCTCTCCTGCTTTTAGAAACAGAATTGTCCTTGTCTTTGATTAGTTACCAACGAAATCCTAAAACCCTTTTTATCTTGTTATTTATTTAACCCATAGCGTGATGGAGAAATATCAATTCATATCTTCATTTAACTGGGAGTGGGGAAAGTGGATTTATGCCGTTTCTAAAGCAGCAAGGTGAAATGAATCACTCTTGGCCTAAAGTAGATCGCAAACTACCCGTAATGGTTGACTCTCCCCATTTCTTAATAACAACGCCATTTATAATTCTTGTCGTGTTTTGAATCGTTCTCAGAAGGTTAACAAACTGATTAACAAACTGATTGAATGAAATGAAAATTTCAAGAAGAATTGAAGTTAACAAGAAAAAAATGGCTGGGACTGTGTTATGGTGAAAGACACCTACTCTATAGATAATAGACTCTCCCATCTATTATAAGTAGGAGTCAGTAGGAGTCGAATACAAAAAGTAGTCAGCGACCACAACTCGATTACTCTGCGTAATACTGATTATTACAAGTGCTTAACGGTTTTTGTACGTTAAACCTATTTAGGACGAATTTAGTCCAAATACAGTTTCCACTGAGGAAATCACTCTACAACAGACTGTTTAAAGACTTGCTGCCATTTGATCCCCAATTCTTATCACCGGTTACGTCGAAATAAGAATTCATTTAAAACAATCAGACTATAAAAAGGAGACTACGACAAAAAAACAAAAAAAATATAAGAATTCGAAAAATCGACACTGAAATAGAAACATTGTCTAAAATATCCGAAATATATTTTTAAAAAATACGCTAAAATTTCATCATGTTTTCATTTTCACCGCCGATTTAACTGTTCAGAGCTTGTTTTTTTATTTGTCTTTTTTTCATTTTTATTAATAT
>OZ038513.1:80288132-80290632 GCA_964036315.1 Acanthosepion esculentum
CAATAGACTCAATAGAATGCAAAAAGCACTAGACGGCCGTTTCGTCCTATATTTTGGGACATATATATATATATATATGTATGTGTGTGTGTGTGTGTGTGTGTGTGTGTGTGTGTGTGTGTGTGTGTGTGTGCATACAAATATATATGTGTGTGTAATATCCATAAAACGAAAGACTAGAGGGAAGCCTTTTCGTACCAACGTTTTGTTGTTCGTTGATCGGATCAAGTATTATTTACCCGGTCTCCAACCTGGAGATGGGATGTGACACGAAGCCGAATTTAATGTGGAGACCCAAGCGCGTACACTCGGGCCAAAGGTCAAAATTTACCCAGTCCCCGCACACGTCTTATCGAGTACTTTTCTGATATATTTTTCTCAGCCGAGTCTCCGTCCGTAGACAGAGCCGCGACTGAGCCGTACTCCTGCACCAGGTTAACTCCTGGATCAGGTTAACTCCTGGACCAGGTTAACTCCTGGACCAGGTTAACTCCTGGGTCAGGTAATTATCTTGATCGAAGCATGTGTAGAATTTTTATTTAGGAATCTGCATACATTCACATAACTAACGTGGAGGGAAATAAAATAATGTTAATTTTTCAAAATTTAAATTAGAGAACGCTCTAAATGATTCTAAAAACTCTATAAAGAAATGGTAAACTATGGAAGTAGCTAAGTGACATAATTGCTTGATTTATTAAACGAAAATGAGTTCATGTTGTTGCTGTCGTTCTTAGTAAAAACTTTTTTACGTATTTTTATTTCATGTTTATTTGCTTATTATTTAATTAATTTATTTATTTTTAAAGTTCATTAGTTCACCATTTTATTTTTATTTTTTAAATCCATATAAATATGTGTGTATGTGTTTGTTTTTGTAACAAATTGCGGGTAAATTCTCCAAAGTTATTTCATGTGTTTTATTCAAGTACTTTTAACTGTCAAACTCATTCTCAAAAACTGGATGGTGTCCATGGGGCCAACAAGATTTTGTTGACTACATTTTCGATTTTTTAGAATAATAAATCTAAAAAGAAAAGAAAATATTCGTATACTGTAAATGTGGTATCAGTCCTAAGTTTTGAATTCGGTGTACAGATATTAGAAAGCACAACGCTTTCTACACATATCTGGGAGATTAAAAACAAAAACCCAATCTCACCAAAGATATCATGGAAAATAAGGAAAACAGCAGCAGCCTACAAAAATCAATCCAAAACTGCAAACTCTGCCAAGAGGAGAAAATAGCTATAATTACTATCTCAGGCCAACAGAAACTACCATAAAAGATCAGAATTCATCTCAAAATGCAGACACGAAAACAAATTTTTACTACCTTACTTAAGATTTGATAAGTGAAAACGAACAAGAATAAACGAAAATAAGTAGATAAACAAAATAAGTAAAATAAATGAATCCAAACAAATAAATAAGTAAATAAACTAAGTAAATAATAAACAAATTAACAAACCACACATGCACAGATAAACACAAGAAAACGTAATAATAACAACCAATAAATTATCAATAATAAATTTAAGAAAATTTAACAGACAACACTATAAAGAGTCAAAAATCTGCATTTGGATCTACAATTATTTCCACTCAATATTCCTCTAGAATAATTCGAAACACAATCGTTACCGCAAGGAAAAATAACCGTTAGAATAATACAATAGACTACATACAATGCAATACAATAGACTACACAATGCATCACTGACCTGTATATATAAATAGTCGAGTAAAAACACATGGCCTGACGATTGCGTTTAGCATGAAACAGACTGTCGCCTATGGGTGTTGAGTTCAATGTCCACTTTTATATTTAGATACGTTATATCCCTGATATTCATCTCGTTTAACCGATATATATATATTATACCTTAAAATTATATTTTAACATATGTGTATGTATGTGTGTGTGTGTGTGTGTGTGTGTGTGTGTGTGTGTGTGTGTGTGTGTTTCAAGATGTTTCAAGTACTTTTAAATTAACAAACAAGTGAAAAACTTCCATGTAAAAACAATTACAAAACTCTGATCCCATTATTGATATAATACAAAACACCATAATCTTAATGATAGCGTAAAGTCAATTTCGAACTACGACTCGTCAAATTTGTATACAACACTTTCTCATGATAAAGTGATATTTCAGGATTCAATTTTCAAAGTAGGATAAAATGTTTGTTCAAATAACCAGCAATGCTAAAGCGTTCTGGTCAAAGGAAAAACCAGGAGTATTATTTTCAAAATCAACATTAAAGATAAATACATTCATCTACAATGAAATCTTTGGTAACATTGTCTTGAGACAGGATATATTTATATCAATGGCAATAGAATCTGTCCTATTTCGGTTAATCTGTTCTTGTATAATTCTAAGCGAGAATATATTTAAATCCTGATACCTCCAGCAAGAAATTTTCAGGAGACCAAAAGATTTACTGATGACTTCAATAGATTGAATTCAGAAAGGTTGTTCAGTATATTTAACCG
>OZ038513.1:80300632-80330632 GCA_964036315.1 Acanthosepion esculentum
TCTTAAAAAGTTTTTTTTCATCTATACAAACAGGTCGATTACGTATGAGGGTAAATCCGACCATTTCCGTGTTTAATGGTTGTCAAAGTAAAAGTTTCACCAAACTATTAAGAATTAACCAATTTAAAATAAAGAAACGTCGAAATAATCTAAAAGTTGTGATGATATTGTGTCAATAGATTTTATGTATGTGAGTGGGAGGATTGATATTTGTCTAAGAAACTCTCTGCATGGTGATCTTGTGTCATCTCCGCATTGACTGCATACATAGATATGGAGCCCATTCTGCCCCAATGGGTTAGATTACCGTTAGCCGTACTTAAAGCTTCATCCGCTCTTTGACAGATATTTTCAACAGAAAAAGCCTGGAAGGGGAACTGATTTAGTTGCCGATAACCAGACCATGCAGCCTGTATTACTAGGTTACATGCTACCAGTAACACTTGTAGAATGACCTGACATAAGAATACTTAAACTGAAAACAACAACAGACAAATGAAGGGTAATTACGCAACTGGATCTTTTGCAAGATTTTGCAAAAAGGTGCTGAAAATTTGGTAAGCATAATGAAAGCGACAATACAAGCATCGATTTTGTTATCTGGTAGTTTGGTCAAATTTTGGGATGTAGGTTTGGTCCGAGAAACTTTCAGAACAAACTTTTAGTAGCTGACGTAAAAGTTTTTACAAATTTTGTGCCACATTTTTCCCCAAAGTTCCAGCAGCGTAACGGTTGTCGACATGTAAAATAGAATAGGCAAGACGAGTTCAAATCCCAGCCTCGACCGTTCTGTTTTCACTTCTAACGAACGCTTTCCGTGAAAAGTGGGAATACATACTTTCTCTGCACCACGTGCCGCAAGGTGTGAATTAAATAATAGAGTGAGTTATGTTGTTCATCCTTTAGTGGAGAACGCAACTAGAAACACTTCCACTGATTTTCGAATGAAATCATTATAATTCATAGATAATGAAGAAAAGGAACATATGGAGAGCTACAATCGCTTACATCCTGAAGTCACATGGCATGCGATATGACTCTTCGGTAAATCGAATCGAGTTCTCTCAGTCACTGTGTGTTCATCTAAGAATAAATACGCTTAAATTCACCTTCTTCCCTTCAGGCTTAGAGGTAAAATCTCCGACTGACGCCAATTCAGCCGGGTTTCGATACTAGATATACACACTAATGAGCTGTGATACAGCGAAACACTTTGTCCGTGGATGACTATATATATATATATATATATATATATATATATATATATATATATATATATATATATATGATAAAAATATACTTGTGAGGTATGCTATATGGATAAAAGTGCTCAATATCATAGATAGAGAGTATGTAAATATAAAGTTAGACACTAAGGTCAACATGAAGCGGGGGACAGTCCTAAAACGTTAGACAAGTAAAAAATCGGCAACAAGGAAAGACCAAGTAAAAAGAAACAAAGACCAAATGACAAACACCGAACTACACACTAAATGAAAGTGCTCGACGCCCAGACTATCTAGATAGAGGAAAATAGCGCCAGAAAGTCAACACACGCTTAACGTAGGATAGCTTGAGTCGCTACTCAAGTTTCACGCTCTCGCGATCTTAAGGCGATTAGAACTTCAGGTGATCAAACATATTTGGAGATATCCGTTGCAGTTTTATTTATCTCCGCTGCTATTCGAATTCTGCGTCTCAAATCCTATTTACCTTCATTATTTCCGTTGCTATTAGCTTACAATTATTCCCCTTTTCTCGATATGAGTTAGTCTATTTCTCAAATAATTTGGATTAAAACTGCTAATATATGCATACATATATATATATATGTGTGTGTGTGTGTGTGTGTGTGTGTGTGTGTGTGTGTGTGTGTGTGTGTGTGTGTGTGTGTGTGTGTGAAAATTTAACCTGTAGAAAAGACAATATTTCTAAATATATATGACAATAGGAAAACTGTAATAGTTGCCGACGCGTCCACTATCCAGAATAACTTATCCAATCTAAATAATCTTAAAATAGTCACAAACAATTCCAAAACCTTTATGGATATACTCAGATCCTCAAACACCAATGGCAATAATATTTCTGAAGCAGGCATTTATAAAATAAATTGCCAAAATTGTTCCTCCCAATATATTGGAGAAACAAGTAGAAATTAAAAAAAAACGCATTTATGAGCACAAAAGAGACCTCACAAAAAACAACTTAGCTAATGCACTAGTCATACATAGAAATAAATTCAACCACAATTTTGATTTTAAAAATGCTACACTCATAAAAAAAGAAAATAACTCACTCAGAAGGAAAATCCTCGAGAGTGCCGCCATTGAATATTATCCAAATATTAATCTACGCCCAGGATTTTTCCCTATTTCACCTTTCTTAACAGAATTACTACTCTCCAAAACAACCGTACACAACAATATCGCGAAATCAAAAGAAAATGTTTGAATCGGTCAACACAGCAATGAAAACAAAATCTCCACACGTGACAGTAATTGGCGCAATTTTCAGTTAACAGTATGAAAATAGCGTTCTCTAAATTCTTCCAGTTGCTAAGGACATTTTGTTTTTGTTATTATTAATTACTTTGTTTAAATAAATTCATTTCGTTTTTTGCCATGAGAAAGTCCACATTGGACAGTTTTCCTATTGTCATATATATATATATATATATATATATATATATATATATATATAAATTAAAAGGCTTAAACACTAATATTCCATGCTTTATAATTTACATATATATATATATATATATATATATATATATATATATATATACAATTATAATTATGGTTATAATTTATATATATATACATACATGATATACATATACATACATTGATATATATATATATATATATATATATATATATATATGTGTGTGTGTGTGTGTGTGTGTGTTATGTTATATATATGTTATGGGAACTTACCCATAATAGTAATGGTCTATCCCGTACACCATACTGAGCCTCAAGAGGAAGCAGTAGTGAGAGTCACACAGTGAGTCAGTCAGAGACAGAGTCACGTCAGACGATTACAGTAAGACATTGGAATAGTGATACTGGTCGAGACAACATCGTTCTCTCTAACCTAACCTGATTGTTATTACTAACACTTCTACTTCTTTTGTACAGATTCTGTTTGTAATATATCTGTGTTATTCCATACCAGTGTTCGAGTTATTCTTCATTGGTTCTACCTTGGACCATCACCGTGGTACAAGGAACCTGGACTATAACAAGCAAATACGAACTCTATTCGCGGAGAACTTACTTTTTTTCTTATACGTCGCACATAACAGTGGCGACGAGGTCACCCAAAAGAAAAACAAATTCTCTACACAGAGGAAATACCTTTTTTTGCTATCCGTCGCACATAACAGTGGTCGATGAGTAAACTCTAAAAAAAAACAAGTTCTACGCGATATTCTAAAAAAAAACTAGTTCTGCGCGAACACATAAAAAAAGAAAAGAATTTTTTTTTTTTGGATATCAAATTTCACTGACAACAAAGGATTTTTTTACGTACACAGGTCACAGAATATCAGGTTACGCAAAATTACCTCAACATAGAAGATTTCAAGTCAACCATTATGGAGCTTATCAAAAGCCAATTTCAACAGCAGCAAAAAAACAAACAGAAATATTTGGAATTGCAAGAATTATTGCTACGTGTAATGTCAAATAAGGAGCAAAAATCCGAGAACGAAACAGTTCTCTCACAAGACGCTATTTGGAGTACTATCGAAGATTTCAAATACGCACCCGACGAAGATAAACCTTTTGCAAACTACTTCCGAAGGTACGAAGATCTATATGAATTTGACTGCAAAGATTGGTCAGACGCACGTAAAGTACGTCTATTGCTAAGAAGATTAGGCACATGCGAATATACCAAATTCGTAGATTATATCCACCCAAGAAAAACAAGTGAGTTAACGTTCAAAGAAACCATTAAACTGCTAACAGAACTTTTCAGCCATAATACCTCACTTTCCACAAAAGATAGAAATGCATGAACCTAACAAAAAAGGACAACGAAGATTACATAACTTTCGCGTCCATTGTCAATAAATATTGTGACGACTTCAAATTATCAGAACTCAGCGCGGACAATTTCAAATGCTTAATTTACGTCCAAGGTCTGGTCTCAACCGAAGACGCGGAAATGAGACCCAGAATCCTTACTAAATTGGAGAATGAAACTGATTTGACACTTCAAAACCTAGCCGAAGACTGCCAGATATGCATCAATGTGAAGAAAGACTCAAAAAACATAGAAGAAGCTGGCATAGCACACATACATAAAGTACGAAGACAAACCAACTTACCCTCCTCACAAACAAACCAAACCGATTTCCCCCCCTCAAGAACAGGTAAAACAAAATTTTCTAACTCTAAAAATCAATATAAAAAAATACCACACAGCCCATGCTATCGCTGTGGGACTTGGCATTGGTTTAAAGACTGTACATATCGTTTCAAAACTTGGCTATCATGTAAAAAAAATAGGCCACAAAAGTTCTCATTGTTGGTCTAGAAGAGAAAGCAAAAGCAGAATAAGAATCACGAGGACTGACCAAGCTAACATAAGAAAATACGTACAAGTTGAAATGCAAAACAGAAAAGTCAGGCTAAAGCTGGATTCTGGCTCAGACTTAACTATTATAAACCTACAAACATGGAGAAATCTGAATAAACCTGCAATGTTAAAAACGGATAAAATTGCTAGATCAGTTACGGGGAGAAAGATAAAATTCGAGGGTGAAGTAATTACTAATGTAACATTTAATGGAATGACGAAAAACTAAAAATGTACGTCTTAAGAAATACCGAAAACCTATTCGGAACGGACTGGATGCAAAAATTCGAATAAGTACGTACTGCCAAAATGTAAAAAGCTTACCAACCGAGGCAGACAAATTAAAAGAGAAACTAAAAACTAGTTTCCCCGAAGTATTTTCAACAGGCCTAGGAAGATGCAAGCTAATATCGAAGTAAAGGATAACGTTCAGCCTATTTTCAAGAAAAAAAGGAGCGTACCGTTTGCATCAATTGAAAAAATTGATCAAGAATTAACTAGACTCGAAAACACTGGCATATTGACAAAAGTAGAATACAGTAAATGGGCCGCACCGACGGTCTACGTCAAAAAGAAATCAAGCTAAATTCGAGTTTGCGCTGATTTTTCTACAGGTTTGAACGCAGCAATAAAGGACTACCACTATCCTCTAATCAGTCCAGAAGAAGTATTCAGTAAATGGCGGAAATTTTTTTTCAAAAAATGATTTAAGTGAGGCGTACATGCAAATTCCAATCGATGAAGAAAGTTCAAAACTACTATGCATAAACACACACAAAGGACTGTACAGATACCAAAGATTACCTTTTGGAATTAAGGTCGCGTCGGCTATATTCCAACAGACAATGGATACGATGCTTGCCGAACTAGAGTACACAACTGCATACCTGGATGACGTATTGATTAATAGCGAAAGCGTTGAACAACACAAGGAACATGTACAGGAAGTATTTAAAAGAATACAAAGCTATGGATTCAAAGTAAAAGAAAATAAGTGCGATTTTTTCATGAAGGAAATCAAATACCTTGGCCATATGATAGATCAAGAAGGTAGACAACCAGACCCTGAAAGGTCAACAGCAATTAAAAAAAATGCCAGTTCCTAAAAACATAAAAAAACTACAAAGTTTCCTAGGATTAGTAAGTTACTACCAGGAATTCATACCTCAAATGCATAAACTTCGCGCACCACTGAACGAGCTGCTAAAGAAAGAAAAAGTTTGGCAGTGGACAGATCAATGCCAAAAAGCATTTGACGAAATAATCAAAATGTTAACTTCAGATTTATTTTTGGCACACTACGATCCTAAACTAGAAATTATTGTAGCAAGTGACGCGAGCGACTACGTAGTCGGAGCGTGTATATTACATAAAATGCCAGATGGGACAATAAAACCCATTGCACATGCTTCTCGAACCCTTCTACCAGCGGAGGAAAATTATTCACAAATAGAGAAAGAAGCTCTAGGAATTATCTTCGCAGACACGAGGTTTCATAGGTACATCTATGGTAGACTATTTACTCTGCAGACGGATCACAAACCGTTACTAACAATTTTCGGTTCGAAAAAAGGTCTACCGGTTTACACCGCAAATAGGTTACTTAGATGGGGAAAAATTCTTCTGAACTATAATTTCAGATTGGAATATTTACCAACAAAAAAGATCGGGCATGCGGATGGTCTGTCGAGACTTATACCAACAAAGACAGAGCCATTGGAAGATACGGTAATCGCAGCCCTAAGAAATGAAGAAGATATCAGGACAGTACTATGTTGTACAGTTAGAAACCTCCCAGTCACATTGCAAGACATAAAAAATGAAGCCAAAAACGACGAATTTATTAATGAAACAAAAGCAAAAATAGCAGAAAAAATGAGAAAATTTCGGACAGTTTTTCTCCTTGCGACAATGTGTTACTTTACAACGAAAGGGTTGTAATTCCCAAAACATTACAAAAGCGGATCTTAAAGGATTTTCACAGAGGACATCCTGGAAAAAATAGAATGAAGTCGCTAATACGAAGCTATGTATATTGGAAGAATATGAACCAGGATATTACTCAGATGGTGGAAATGTGCAAGGGTTGTAATTTAGCAGCCAAAGCACCGCCAATCATACATAAGCCATGGCCAGAGACTGATCGTCCGTGGTCAAGAATACACGCAGATTATGCAGGACTAATTGAAGGGTTCTACTATTTAATCATATTTGATAGCTATAGCAAATGGCCGGGGGTGTTTCGTTGCAAAAATCCTACTTCAGAAACGACCATAAATTGCCTCCACGAGCTATTCGCTCGGTTTGGTGTAGTGGATTGCCTAGTCACAGATAATGGAACGCAATTCACGTCAGCAGATTTCCAAGAGTTTTGCGAAAGTTGTCAAGTAAAACATATAAAATCCCCGCCTTATCACCCAAGATCAAATGGGCAGACCGAGAGATTCGTTGATACACTCAAAAAAGCGCTACGAAAAACCTACGATGTGTCGCATAATTCATTGGTGGAGTTAATGTTATACCTACTCTATAGTTAGTTATTTTGTTTTAGTCACAGGGAGGCTGGCAGGATCTTATAAAATTTGTTTAATTTTTTAACAATAGGTTTACAAAATTTCTATCCAAATGTTTTGTCCTTCTCTTTATTCCTTTTTTTCTTTTCATTTTCTTTTTATTATTTTTTATCCTTTTTGGTCTCGTCTCACAACCCGAGTTTCTGAGATTGACAAGTTATCCTAATCAGACCCCGTCGTTCTGAAATAGATAAGTTGAACGAACAATTTACAGCTACACTGACCACAAACGAGACGTCTCTCCCACCCCACAACCTATGACTCTCTTCTTCTATGGTTCCAATCTCACTCTCCCACCCCCACTGAAACACTTTTCACCGATCTAAAGTTTAAATTTTGAGTTCATTTTCATAAGCTTCGTACTGTGAGGAATCACAGATCGGAATTTTGCTAATAATATAATCCCCACCAGAAAATACACCGTCGACAAGAACAACTGTCGGTGAGTAATCCACATTTCCCTGTTTAGTTCTCGCGACGCTAATGTAGGACACAATCGTGCCCGAAAAATCCGGACATAAAAATTTTCGTGCTTCATTCATATGTCATATTGATAATAATTAATATTAAATAAATGCTTTTCGTACTAGGCCCTTTTGTTTGCACTTGTTTTATTAACCAAACTATGTATTTTACACACACACACACACACACACACACACACACACACACACACACACACACACATACATATATAAATATATATATACATATATATATATATATATATATATATATATATATACAGACACATATATACAGATACTTTTACACATCTTGTGTGACATTTTTATTCGTTCAAATGGTTTTCATATATTTTACTCGCCCGTTTGCTAGCTATTGCATATCCCAAAGTTGAAAGAGAATTCCACTATCATTGCTCATTCCTTATCTATATTTTGACTTTCGTTCTCAGTATCTCTCCTGCAATGTCATATTAACAATATGAAGACGTATTTTGTTTTAGAAGTCCTCATTTCTTTTTCTTTCTCTCTTTTTAGATTTCTCAACTTTTCCAACTTCTTTCTTGCTTCTTTTTTTTTTGTTTCATAAGGAGCTTATATACAGTACAGGAAGAGAAAAATAATGGCGACGAAAGTGGTGAAATGTAAGGGAGATAATTGCAATGGAAAAGTGCATATAGAAACATGTCAAAAAGAAAATGGAAAAGGTGATCATGAATTAATGCTGGTGGAGTGAAGGGAAGAGTTGAAATCAATAAAGATAGAATACAGACAAAGAATCGCCTGTAAATGAGGGCGTAGCTGAAAGAATAGGTACTGATTGAATAATCGACAATTGCGGCCGGAAGAGAAGAAAAATGTCGGAAGTAGGGGAAAAAATAAGGCGGAAGAGACTAGAGCACGGTTCAAAGAAGGATCACTTGATCCTTACTATTGCTTAGTAGACAGTGGATCAAGGATAATGATGAACTGACATTGTTTCGTTTATTCTTTGTGCCAACGTGGTGCATTTTTCTCCAAAGAGAGAAATGTGTTGGCAGGTAGAGGGATCTGAGAAGAGAAAAAGTGGGTGGAGAGCAGGTGTCTCAATGTTGTGAACGGGAAATGAGACCCAACCCCATCACTATTTCCGCATTCTCCTCACAGAACGAGATGCAAACGCGCTCAAAGCTAGAGCGAGTCGGTTACTAGCGCGTGGATATTATTCTTTTTTTCACACACCAGTTTTAATGTACCAAAGAGGATTGAGGTCTTTTTTTCTGTACATGCAATAAGAATGATATGATGTTGTTGTCGTCCGTGGTGGCGGTGGTGTCAGTAGAAATTGGAAGAAAGAAAAAGAGAAAGAAAGAAATTTAACTCTGATAAAATTATGTTCACTTTTTAAAGTTTCTTTGGCAAAAAAAACAAACATTATTTTCACTCATTAAGATAAAATGTTTTATTTTGCAGAAAACTATTTTTTTAATCTGCGCAACAATTTTAAATTGGTTAATTGATTTTATCAAAATTACTAAACTTCATTTTCCGGCCTATTTCCACTGAAAAAAAAAAGAAAAAAAAAAGCTAGTTTTGAATCTTAAAAACATAAATGCTGTCAACTGAACAGAAAAATGTGTCTCGATAATTAAAATATTAAATTATAATCTATACCAACATTTTATTTGTATGGACGCCAGTTCTAGTTTTTAACCAGAGGATCAGAGTGTAGTATCTCCTCAATACCTGTCTCTCTCGAGATGGCCGAGAAATATACATAATATTTAGTGTGACAGAGTGAAGAAAATCGAGGGATATATAGACATACATAGGGAAAATGGATGAAAAAGAAAGAAAGATATAGGTATTCAAGCATTTATTCAAATCAAAGAGTGAAATATTCAAATGTGTGGAAGGAAGTAATGAAAAGTTTTATTCTTTTATGGAGAAAAGTTAACGTGAAAGACAAACAATGTAGAAAATGCGACAGAAAATATGTGTTTAATTTTTATTCCAGTCCGCATCTGAAATTAATCCATGATGGAATAGTCAGTGACTTATGAGCCATGCGTGATACACGCTTAAGCGATTATGTTTCTTTCGATACATGACTGACGAGGCAGATTGTTTCCTGCAGTAGGTTGCCATTTCTTTCTGCGGTAGACCAGTTGCCATCCAAGGCAACTGGTCTGTCTCGCTATTTACCCATAGTTGGAGGGAGAAGAA
The DNA here is from genome assembly GCA_964036315.1 of Acanthosepion esculentum. Classification (NCBI taxonomy): domain Eukaryota; kingdom Metazoa; phylum Mollusca; class Cephalopoda; order Sepiida; family Sepiidae; genus Acanthosepion; species Acanthosepion esculentum. Next base: position 80,310,468 of record OZ038513.1, read on the forward strand.
GAGGATTCACACCTTTCCCAAGGGTATTAGCACATAAGTGAATGTAATGGATTCGACTGGTATTCGAACTCGGCTCTCCTATTCTGACTATAAATATATACATGCACATAAACATATGTATGTATATATCAATCAGTTATGTGTCATGCGTGATACACGCATAGGCGATCATGTTTCTTTCGATACATGACTGACGAGGGAGATTGTTTCCCGCAGTAGGTTGCCATTCCTTTCTGCGGTAGACCAGATGCCATCCAAGGCTATAGAACCCGGTCTGTCCTGCTATTTACCCATAGCTGGAGGAGAAGAAGAAAATGCATACCTTTCCCAAAAGGCCTGTCTAGCGTATGTAAGACTGGGATATTTGAGCTAAAGTTAATTTTAACACGGCCTTAACTGCAAGGTTATTCACTGCTTTTATCAAAGCTTGTCATCATATCGCGCATATCTGACGGTGGTGAATGTGAATGTGGGTATCATTAAGGGTATATTGAACTTTTATATTTTTACCCCAGGGTCACAGTGGGCGTGCCGCTGTCTCATTCAATAATAATATTAATATTATTATATCCTGGTGCTACCCTAGGCTTGGCCCTCAATAATAATAATAATGAATCAGTCAGTTATGTTCCATACGTGGTACACACTTAGGCGATCATGTTTCTTTCGATACATGACTGACGAGCCAGATTTTTTCCCGCAGTAAGTTGCCATTTCCGTATGCAGTAGACCAGTTGCCATCCAAGGCTAGAGAACCCGGTCTGTCATGTTATTTACCCATAGCTGGGGGAGAGGAAAAGGATTAATACATTTCCCAAGGGCACGTAAGTGAAGGTAATGGATTTAAAATCGAATTCGAACTCGGCTCTCCGATTCCCCAATCCTAGTCGCTGTTTGCGTAACAGATAAAATATAAGCAGGCAAAGAAGATTTTAAGGAACAAGGGAGAGAACGAGAAGATTCAGATCAAGTGTAAGAGAAGAAAAAAGCTATAATATAATGCATAAACTTAATTACCTGTGGAATTTCCTTTGGTAATTATTATTATTATTATTATTATTGTTATTATTGTTGTTGTTTGTTTTGTTGTTTGGGTATTCGGGCCAAAAATATTTCCTATTCCTAAAAAACGATCAATCTGCTGACATTTTTTCCGTCTCACCAATCGTCTTATCTATATGAAAATTACACTATTTTACACCATCCCAATTCTTAGAGTTCCAACCTCTTTTCAAAGATTCAAGTGCTCAAGTAATTATCAGCAAGACTGCTTTCATAATACTCTACAATTAAAGAGCAAGTTCCCGATATTAATCTAATTATCTTTCAGTTTCATCCTATGCTCCACGAGCATGCTTACATTTTCTTTTCTTTTTTTCCAACACTCAATACACAAATATTGTTGTAGCCTAAGGATGAAAGAATTCTTATATTAACACAACACATACTTAGTATTCAACGTAATTTGCTTCCTTGTCAATGCACTTAATTCAGTGGTGAATACAAACAACATAGACCAAACACCACAGATGGAAACTTCCATATCAAAGGTAATAGCTAGGTGTCAGGCTATGAACATATTGATCTACTTTCGTAAATGGCTCCTCGTAGCAGATTGATTCCTGGCGAGAATTCCCTTATCAAAGAAAATTTAATTTAGTAAGAGGGTTTTTGTTTCATAAATTAAGCATATTTCTTATAAGAATCCCCATTTTTAGCGGAAATAAAATAAACACAGACACATCATAATTAAATTATTAATCACTAAGATCGAATATTAGAGAGAGAAAAAAATTCAGATCAAAATCCACCTCGGAGTTTGTTGCCTAGAAATTTACAGTTTTCATTCTCTTTGTTGAGACAGAAAATCAGGTTTACAGTCACATCACCTCAAAGTTAAGCAACGAAGAGGTTGGATTTGTGGGTGATTTAATGAATAACGGCTCGAAATTGGAAATCGCGGATCCAAGTTTTAATTGCAGTCGGGTTCGTTATATTCATTTACGCGCAAATACCCTTGGAAAAGGTAAAAATCCACCTGTTCTCTCCCAGGTATGGGTTAAATAGTAGGACGTCTATCAGAATATCATTATTATCGCCAAAAAATTCTGACAATTCAAAAGTATTTTCTGCGTTTTAAATAACCCGAAAAGGTTGATAAACCGTGAAAAAATCAATCAATAAATGTACAGAAAGTCCGTTCGTAATTAAAAAAAAAGGAAAAGGATTATTGTCCTCATCTTTGATATCAACAAAGATGACTATAATAGTCCGAATATCAATAGTGTACATAATTTTAATTCCTTATCCCAGAAATTTAAACAGAAAAAGAATTCAGCATAGAAGATTGTGCAGCGTCAGTTATAAACAGAATCTAAAAAAAAAACACAAATAAAGTAAGGAATATGCCATTAAGACAGAAAATGGCTGACAAAAATTGGACATTTCTTTACCAGTACGAAAGAACAGCATCTACCTTTTGCCGACATTTTTGTAGCTGGAGTTAAACCTAAATATTTTACTGAATTCCCAGTGAGTCACCGTCCACAACTAATTGGATCTGCTTTTGTATTTTAGGACTAGTGGGAATCGAACATGCTGTATTCACTATTAATATGTATGGCCATTTCTTTTCTATCTACCAACGATTTTTTTTCTTTTTTTTTAATTTCATATAAATGCTTGTGTTAATCAAATTCAACATAGTCATTATACACCTTTATTTTGTTATTCTTAACAAGGACTGCTTTTTGCCTTTCAAATATCTTCTCTGTGACTTATGTCCAATTTATTTTTTCGAATTTTCTGAGAACACGTTTTTATTACTATTTATTTTAAGTGTTTTTTCTTCTGACTCTCTTTTGTTCATAATCATTTTACAGCATCTTGAAGTCCTATATAAATACGTCTGAGAAGTTTTTGGTTTTTTGTTTATAATTGTCTCTACACAATCTTCTATCCTATTTTTTTCATTTTTATATCTAACCAAACAGAACATAGTACGTACACGTTTTAGTTTTGTTACTTACATACTTATGTTTCAAAAATTCTTTCCAGGCTTTTTTCCCACAGACGCAACGTTTCAATTCTAACCCAATTCCCTCACTATTTCCATGAAAAATGTTCTGATAAAGTCCATTCTTTAACTCCACCAGTTCAAATCTTTACTGCTAAACAAAAGATGATACGTCCACGGAGTCAAATCATCTGTATTTTTCTCGTATTCCATTTGTAATAAGGAAGTTCTTCTCAGACTGCTTCCTCCCAAGAACTGATACTTTGTAAAACAGTCTTCTGCGTATATGTTTTCCGGAACACATCAATTTTAACATCTTCAAGTCGATGATCAGTTTTTATTTATCCTCTTATTATCTCCCTTGAATTCATATAACACACACATCTCATTCAGTAATTCTCTATTTTAAGTGTTTCTTGAGGCTTGTATTCACAGAAATTTACTTACTTTGGTCGTCATCTGAATTTTTTGAGAATTTCTTTTTAATAATGACAACGAAAATTGCAATATGAGCTCTGGTAAAAATGGTTGCTGAAGACATTAGGTTTATAATACCCAGAAATTCATACGCAGCTGTCCTCAATGACACATGGCACAGTGGATAAAGGCGTTAGTTAGATCCAGTGACAAGACCCAAAGAGTGTGAGTTCAATATCTTGTTAGACGTGGAACTAGAACAGTCTACCCCAGTGAGCAAAATAAAGGGTTCAGTCCGATATTCTAACACACAAGTCTGGAGCGTACAACGGCCGAAAGTTGTGATAAATATGGCAACAAAGATGAGGTTGATAGTCCGAGCAATGTAAATAGAATTTGTTATTATTCACTTGAATATTCTATCAACTTTTCTTCTGATCCTAATTTGTCGATAATTTCTCGAACGTCTCACATATCGAAAAAATTGTTTTTTTGAACAGAACATTCCAGATAAAGATGTCTCGGTTATCGAACAAAATTTCGGTTCTCGGACAACATTGACGAACCGAATTAACCCAAACGGAATCGTTTCTGAGTCAACCGCCGTTTTGTATATACATTTGTCTATTGTGTTGTGCTTTTCTTTTCCAGTTTTATTGTAATTTGCCTTTTTTTTTTTTACATTGATTTCTATTGGACAAATAGTTTCGGTTTACAAACATTTCGGGTTACGAACGACCTTGGGGAACGAATGAAATTCGTGAACCGAGGTCCCGCTGTATTATTCAGCTTTTTCAAAGTCTCTTGTAGTCACTAATATTCTTGAAGTAAAGAATATTAGTGACTACAAGGCACTTATTTAGTTTTTGATTTTTAATTGACCCTAAACAATATTCTGTGCTACATGACTTCTCTTTTTTTTGCTTAGACGCTAAAAAGTTAAACATATAGAAAACCAGTTTAGCACATTTTTTAATCATTTCAGCCAAAGGAAGGCAATAAAGCCACTAAAATGCAAAGGGTTACGGGGTGAGAGAGAATATATGAATAAGAATTTTTTTAAGGAGAGAGAACAATAAATGAAAAACAATTAAAAAGACAGAAGATAACGAGTGAATTTGACTGAAAAGCAAGAAGCGAGGAAGAGAGCTCCATAAGCGAGAATTATAAGAACTAGCATAGAACCTGCGGTTAGTTGCGGATTTCAACTCTAAAATAATGAGACATTTCTGCCAATCTAGTAGTACGCTTAACTTCATAAAGTCTAGGTTACGGCGGTAGGAAAGTGACTGAAGTCGAGATGTCAGGCCAGGACCAATAATATTGCAGATTCTATTTTATATTTTATTAAGAATCTCTAAATACAGAGCAGAAGCACCGGAACAGATATGATATCAATATTGGACGAATGGTAGACTTAACTGTGTCTTAGACAGATTCTGTTCAGAATATTTGTCTAATCCGACACAGTGAACCAACATTCCTAGAAGCAAACTTATCAATTGATTCAATATAATATTTCCACTTGATATCATCGGAAAATATTAGCCTGAGAAAGGCAAATATTTACCGCTGATATCAAGTGTTGGATGGCAAAAAATCATCTCCCAGGCAATTCAAAGAGAGCAGTTTTGGAGGCATTAAAATTAACAAGCCATTCTTTGCCCCAGTTAACAACAGTTTTTAAATCAATTCTTAATTTGACATTATGAAATTATCATTAATTTCTAAATGTATTTAGACAATGTTTTCAGTTCTCATTTTTACCAGTTTGAACTGAATACAAAATATCTAATTGTATCACTCGAGAATATGTTCATTCTTTTTATTGAATATGTGCTCTTTGGCTAACGAAAACTTTCCGATTCATTTGAAGCCCGTTTTGATCTCCGTCCAAGAATTTACCTTCTTTTTCAATTTCGGTTTTTCAATTTCGATTTTTCAATTTCGATTTTCCAATTTCTTATGGTCATACATTAGAATTATACCAAGTTTCCTTCAATTCTGAAAGTTGTTACACATAGTTCGATAATTTTACAGCATTCTTGAATCTCAATGAATCTCATCGATTTCGGATACTCGTAATGTTTTTATCTTCATTTTCTTTATAGTTTCAACCAATTCAAAATAATGTGACGAATGTATAACAGTTCACTTATTCTGTCTTTGGGCCGTATAAATTATTCCAATTCCTTCTTTCGAATTAATCAGTTCATTCTCTAATTTGTCCGCTTGGAAGTCTCAGCGCCATGGATAACCCTATTATAGACTTGCTTACAATTCGTCTCTCTCAGAATCTTCCCAAAGACGAACTACTTCGGCTCTTGTCGTTTGTATTCTGACTTTTTCTTTTCTCAAGTTTTATTGTTGGGGAGGATTTTTTTTTTTGTTTCGGCTTTTACAATTTAACTTTCGTCTTATTCTTCTTGTTGCTGTTGAGTTTATTGACATTGTAATTGTTCTTTTCTTTTTCTTTTATATACTTACCTTCTTTTCTGCTTACTTACCTGTTGTGGTGTCCTTCCTCTAAATATTCTATGTTGGACTCTTCCGCCTACTATAAAATTAGTAGGAGAGAAGGCCTTAGGGGAACAGTTGCATAGATTGTTCATGTCGAACTCTCTGCCTCGAGCGCCGAGGAACCCGGACGAAACTTTGCTGAGGGGCAAAGTTTCGTCCGGGGAGGTAGACAGGCCCTGAACCCGTTTAAGCGGGTTCTAAAGGAATATTTTTGACCGAGCCTACGGGCTCAGAGAACCCATGGTAAACTCGGAATTGTGCCACATACATCCCTCGTATGTTGGGGGCTGTTAAATATTAACAGTCGAATAGATTGGACGCTGGGTCAACCGACACACTCACTACTAAACTGTTGTCCTTACTGTTTAATATATAATATATCTGCAACACTTGTTTTATTATTTCTTTAACTATTTCCTTGGTCAAAACATACCTATTGCTTACTGACCATTCCATACCTTACTAAATAATAACAATTCATATTTAACTACTCTCTCTCTCTCTCTCACTCTCTCTCTCTCTCTCTCTCTCTCTCTGTCCGCTGGCATGTCCCTTCTTCATATCCACTGGTAATTGTCCTCTTTATCCTTGTTGCTATCGACCTTCTTTATTTCCATTGCTATCGGACATCTTCATTGTGGTTAATATTTGTCTTCCAATCTTATGCGGTTGGTTTTCTTCATATCCGTTGCTAATTGTCTTATTTATCTCCGTTGCTATTTGCATTCTGCATTTACAATCGTGTTTACATTCATTATTTCCGTTGCTATTGGCATTCAAATAATTATTCTCAAATAAAACTGCTAATATATATATATATATATATATATATATATATATATATATATATATATATATATATATATATATATATATATATAGTTAGGTAATGAAAAGTTTGGTATTCCTTATTGATAACCCCAAGGAGGATGTAATCCAGAGAGATCAATGTAAAACCAGACCGAATATTAATTTAATTTAAATTAAAAAAACAGACAACCTTAAGGGTTATCTGATTTTTAATTTAAATTACATTTATACACGCACGCACACACACACACACACACACACACACACATACACCCACAAATATATATATATATATATATATTCTTCATCAACATTCAGTTTTTCTTATTTACATTATTCGGACTGTTTTCCTCATCTTCATTGTCATATTCACAACGTTTCGCCCGTTTTACGCTCCGTCCTTCAATATCTTTCAATATCTCTGAGATCAGGTATTATGATTAATTACATTATTTACATTATTCAGACTGTTATCTCCATTTCCATTGCCATATTCACAACGTTTCGGCCGTTGTACACCCCGGCCTTTATCAGGTGATTGGAATTTCGAATCGAACCCTTTATTTCGTCCAACAGGATAGATTGTTCTAGTTCCACGTGTCATGCCTCTTCCAGTTATTTCCCTTTAACTCAACTATCCACATTTTGGTTCACAACTGCTGTAGCCGGGTATTGAACTCACAACTCAGTGGGTCTAGTCACTGGATCTAACCAACGCCAGTGACTAAACCCAAAGACTTGTGAGTTCAATAGCAGGCTACAGCAGTGGCTAACCAAAACTTCAGAGTTGAGTTAAAGGGAAATAACTGATACATCCGTTGTGAATATGGCAATGAAGATGGAGATAACAGTCCGAATAATGTATATAATGTAAGTAATCATAATACCTCGTCTCAGAGATCTAGAAGACAAAACTTTGTGAATATGGCAATGAAGATAAGGAAAACCATCCGAATAATGTATATAATGTAAGTAATCATAATACCTCGTCTCAGAGATCTAGAAGACAAAACTTTGTGAATATGGCAATGAAGATAAGGAAAACCATCCGAATAATGTATATAATGTAAGTAATCATAATACCTCGTCTCAGAAATATAGACAGATATCAATTTTTGTTACATTTTCATATATTTTTCCGGGCTATTAAGTTCATTTTTTTTGCTTTATCACGATATTTCGGCCGATAGATTCTGCACCCTTCTTTCGGATTATTTGGTACATTTTGGTTATTAAAGGGAAAAAAGAAATCCAGACGGTAGAGTAAGCGGTATCGGCTCGGTTTGAGGAATCGGAGAGAGAATCCGAGGTCTACCGCAGAAAGAAATGGCAACCTACTGCGGGAAAAAAATCTGCCTCGTCAGTTATGTATCGAAAGATACATGATCGCCAAGCGTGTATCACGCATGGCACATAACTGACTGAAAGAAGAGAAAGAAACTGTATCATAGAATACATAATAAAGATATTAATAAAAAAAAAGGGGGGCAGAAATAAAAAAAACAACTTGACATAGAAAAGTTTTGTTTTTTTATGGAACAAAGGGGGAGGCAAAGCAAGATCAAAAGTAAATGATCAGAAAAAAGAAAAGAAAAGAAAATGCAAAGTGAAGAAAAGTGAAGAAAGGCCAAAAAAGAATATGAAAGAAAAAATGTGAAAAAATAACGAGTGTAACGCAAATGTTGTCGATAAAATTTCACCAGAAGATTGTAAAAGGGAAGGAAATATCTGTTGTTTTTTTTTTGTTTTTTTTTTTTTGCTGTTAATTTTACTCATCTTATATGAACAAAGAAGCACAGTCATAATTAAGTTTTGTGATTATTTCTTGTTGCCTTCCAAGCACACTAAATGGCACCAAATCTTCTTTTCAATATCAATGACACTTTTCTGAAGACCTCTTTCGAAATACGAATGTAATATTTTCAATTTTTCGCTGCCAAAATTTTGTCACTAAAAACATTTCTAACACACTATAAATAAGGAAATTTTCAAATGTTCGTTAAAAAACATATTTCTTTTTCATGTGGCAAAGACGACAGGTTTTGTCCTTTTTTATTATTTCCATTAATGTCTACGGTTTACTCATTTTCTAATATATTTTTTTATGAAATGGTTGAATGTTTTTCTTTATATTTTCTCCTTTTTATTTTTGGTGAGTTTCATTTTGTAGAAGTGGAAAAAAAATGGTGACTATTTGGATGTCACAGGAAAACTTAATAAGATTAAATAAGAAAACATATACAGTGGGGTGCGAAAATATTTCGAGTTATGCATAAAAATGATGTAAAGAAGCTTCGGTGGAGAGAGAATTGACAAAAGAATAAATTTAAATAAAAGAAACCTGAAATGTGAAAATCGAAAAAAATGAACCATGTTGAACAGAGTGTCAAATTGCTTGAAGATTCAATTTTTAGAAAAGCTAAAGTAAGTTATTCACAACGAAAGTGTCATGAGGCGCAAATAGAACAAAGCTTCCTTTCTGTGTGCTCTAGAATCTATAAGAATAGTTAGCTCAGTGGTTGAAATGGTCCTGCGATGGCTGCTTTTCTCGGCATCTATCCAAGTGAAACAAGAGAAATAAATATACATTTTAAGAGGAAGCAACAGCCATATAATTGCAGTGATTATCAAATCTACAAGGATACTATAGTAATACTATGTGGATATAGTATAGGGGGAAAGTGTAAGTTTGTAAACAGTGACTACTAAGGCAATACGCTACGATAAAACGAATCGAGTTCTCTCAGTGACGAGTGTTTAGCTAAAAATAAATACGCTAAAAATCCACCTTCATCCCTGGCGTGCGCCAACGGCTTAGGGGTAGATTCTCCGACTGACGCCAATTCAGCCGGCTTCCACCCTAGCTAAAGGCGACCGGACGTCTAGCCGCATTGATTAGCTGTGATACAACGAAACAGTGTGTCTGTGGATGACGGCATATATATATATATATATATATATATATATATATATATCATTCACAATTCTATTGTTTCCTAGACGGATTAGCCGGGAATTAATCCGTCCACTCGTCAGGGGGGTCGTTGTACAACATTCTCCTATAAAAACAATAGCAGTACCTACAAGAAAGCCTTCACAATTGAGTGATAATTAATTTCTGGTTGTAAACATTATTACGACTCGATCAGTGCGCTCTTGCCGTACCTTACGATATCACTAGCCATTTATGCGTTTTACGATAATCTGGGGACAGGCTAATTGTATAATGGTTATCGGTGTGGAAATGAGCGTGCCAATTTCGGTTCCAAGGATTATATCATATATATATATATATATATATATATATATATATATATATATATATATATATATATATATATATTACACAACAGAGAAATCCAAAATTACTTCATGTGTATAGACAATTTTAGTTGTACTATATATATATATATATATATATATATATATATTTAGTTGTACTATATATATTTAGTTGTACTATATATATATATATATATATATATATATATATATATATATATATATATATATATATGAAACTCAAAAATACCCCATTTGGATGGTCATTTGTCCCCGCAAGAGGCTTATCAACACCAAAGACTTTGAAGATAAAAAATGGGGTATTTTTGGAGTTTCATTTATATGTTATTTATATATACTCTATAATAAATAGATTGAGTTCTCTTTGTGGCTCACTTTTAATATTTTATATATCTAGAATTCACTTGGATTACTTACCCTCGGATTTTTACATATATATATATATATATATATATATATATATATATATAAACTTGGAAATTGCAAAAGGAGTGGCCAAAAGCACAATGGACAATACGAACAATTTTTGCTCTTCCTTACTCCCACTAATGGGAAAAATGCAAGAATAGTGGGAAAAGTAAATTCCTTGTCTGACAAATTCAACGAGGCATACTAAAAAAGAAAGGTTGTTGCACACCAAATTCTGCTATTTTAAATTTTTGTACTGAAAAGCAAACACAAAAATTAAAATACCAGCATTTTCTTTTTCTCCTTCACATTTCATTATCTGATGAAGCTTTAATGAAGGCGAGACATGTTAGATTTACAACCGTTTCCTATTTTACTTATTCCATTATATATATACATATATATATATATATATATATGTGTGTGTGTGTGTGTGTGTGTGTGTGTGTGTGTGTGTGTGTGTGTGTGTGTGTGTGTCTCTGTGTGTGTGTGTGTGTACTTTGTTATCAGTGGGCTGATTAGCAGAGGCATACCCCATGCGCTCTCTACTGCTGATCTGCCGTTAAAAAAATATGATCCATGTCTCCACCCAGGTGAAGCTCATCTGAGCTCGATTCAAAAAGCAGACGCTGCCACCTCTCTACAGAATTATAAGCAATGATTGCGTTTTATATTACTCACCCCCTTCTTCCTACGCATTGTCAAGTTGCATTAACAGAAACATTATTTTAGTCCGATGATGTCCTAAAGGACGGAAAGCGTCACACAAAATCTTTTCCTCTTATATATAGAGAGAAATTTGTCACTTAGCTGATTGATGTTACCTTCAGCATCCCGACTCCAGAGTTTCGTAGACGGACCTGTCCGGCCACTCTTCAGGGAGTATCAGCAATTTACTGCTTATATTTTTCGATTTTTTATGTACTTTTAACACTGATGTAAGTTTTCTTCTGTATTCTCTGTGTTTGTGTATGCACTTGTCCACGAGCGGTCATGCGCCCGTTTTTGCATCTCCCATCTGCACGGATGTGCGTCGTGATCATTTTGGCTTTTTCTTTTTTTTTTCTTTTTTTTTTCTTTACACTAGGTCATTTAGTGTTTTTCCTATTTTTTCATCTTTTGCTAATTTATTCTGAGTTTTTTCAGGCCCTGGATATGTCTATATGTAATTAAAATAAGTCCATGCTTATATTATATGTTATCGTTTATTGTTTGTGTGTTTGTATGCGGACATGTCCACACACTCGTATAGTTGTGTACTTTATTATATATTTGTTCGTTTATTTGTTTGTTAATAAATTAAGTTTATATTAAACTTGTTTCTTTTATTTTACTCTTTTTATTTTACCATACTTTTTGTTTTATTTCTTTCTGTAGTTCTATCGTTGCAGTTTCTTGGGATCAATAGACCATCGTCCCTGTATATACCTATATCTGTTTTGTTAACGATAATTGTTAGTTTATTATGTATATACCTCTACGCTCGCATACGTTGTACCAACATACCTACCAATTGTTACGTCAAATTTTTTTTTATTATTATTATCATTATTATTATTATTATTTGTCCCTTTTTGTCCATATTTATTGTGGCATAATATTGATTTCCAGTTATATTTAGTTATATATTTATCTCCTCACTGGGCATATTGACGTATTGTTTTGCTAAGTTTAAAGCGTTGTTTACTGTATGTTCATAGATGGGCAAACATTTTTTTATGTCTAATTGTTTAAAGGAACCGTTTTCTTTGTTATTGGACCAACTGATTGTTGCGTTAGTATTTTCCCATTGACTTGTGTTTAGTATTCTTCTTAGTTTCTAATATTCGTTTGCTTATTTTGGGGTTTAGTAATCTTCATGTTGCTTTGGTCTTGAAGTTGTCTTTATGGACTTTTAATTTAATAAATGGTTCTAGATTTGCTAATTGTTTTATCCTATTGTCTAATTTTAGTTTAGTGGCTATGGTATTAGTTTCTTTCTTTATATCACTTTCTGATTAGTTATTAGTAGATTTGTAAAATTTAGTTGCTTCTTTGTCAACTAGTTCATTGTAATTGTTAGCTTCAATTTTATACATTAATCTGTATTTATCTACTTTTATGAATAGTCTTTTTAGTTGTTTATCATGTTTCGATCTGTTTCAAGCCTTTTTTTAAATTATTGTTGAATTTTCTTATTTCTAATTTTTGATTTTGCTTGGTAAATCATTTTCAAAAGCAATGAGGTTCTTTTGTTGCGATGGGAAAATTTCATTGATGTAAATCCAAATTTGTTAATATTATTGGTTTTATCGAAGTTGTGGTCACCATTTTCATTGTCTTTGTCGTTGAAATAAAATACTTTCCATCTACTTTTTATGAAGTATTCTATTTTTTCTGATAGTTTGACTTTGTAGTCATGTAGGTTTGATGCTGGTACATTTTTTTTAGTTAAATATATATATATATATATATATATATATATATATATATATATATATATATATATATATACTAGCAGCATGGCTCGGCGTTGCCCGTGCTTGATTCAAAAATCGTACGAATCATACAGCAATCGCTATCACTTGACTTAAAATATTTTTGCCCTTTCTTCCATTTAAAGGAGTGCCCTTTGCTGTGCTGATGTTGCTACATGCCTTACTTCTTGCCTATGTCACACTGCGAATTTTTTATAAGCTCTATACTAAGCATTAAATCTGTTACGAAAAAAGAACTAAACAAAATGAACACAAAAGCTTTAAAAAAGGACTCGTAACTGGAAAAAACGAATGAAAAAAGAATGTTAACAACAAATACTTTTTCACACCCAACCCAGTTCTGCGGAATCAGAATCAACGTTAAGTTTAAGCGAATGAGCCAATTGGAGTAAAGTGTCATGCAGATTTAAATTATTCCCACTTGTGACGAATGCAGCTATCGATTTGTTTTATATGCTAGCGTGCTAGTTAACATTCGTGTCAGTCAGCTGTTGGCTCTCACGCTGGCCAATAGAATCTTCCTGCCTATTCGTGTCAGCCAACTATAGGCTCTCACTCTGGCCAGTAGAAAATGGCCGCAAACTACATGAAAACTGCCGTAGAAGAATGAAAAAATCGATTATTTCCACTATCGATGGGAGTTGGGAAATGCAAAGTCGGTCTTGGCCTTCCCGCTAACATGGAGTGTGTGCATGTAAATTTTGGTGCAAATCCGTCGAAAATTGCGGCCGTGTATTCGTTACACACACAGATACATCCTGCCTTTTATAGATAGAGATATGATGGCCGTCACTTCCTTGCAGAAGAATAACATCTCTTCACTTGGTGTTTTCCATTCATAATCTTATTATTTCCATCATTTAAAGCCGACCTAACGTTCTGCTATGAGCCAGTAAGTGATTCTTAAAGCCAGCTTCAATTTTACATAAAAAGTTTGTCTGTGTTACGTTTGTTGAATACTTGCCAGTCCTTGTATACAACCATCTGATGTTTGCGGCCTGCATCAGACTTACAAACCTTGTCACAAAACTCATGCAAGTAAACTGCAGGTCTTTCTGGTAGGGTTGCATTCACAGATGTTTGCACCTGGCCTCTCTGGTGTGATTTCATATGACTGGCTCAACCAGTCACAAAAAAGTGACTTTTTTACAAATACTGCAAATTTGTCGATGTTCTAATAGTTCTGGGACAGATACCATTTCTCCCTTCCTAAAGGTACACTTTTTGTTGGAATGCTCAATTCTCTTCTGCTCAAAATTGTTACAGCATTCCCAAATCAACCTTCTCCAGTCAGATTTTATCTCTACCAACATTTACTCAGTTTTCAACATTAACGCCAAGAGTCTACATCCTTGAAACGTTTTTTAGACTTATGTGTGAGTCGATTCCGTTTACCAGCTCACCATATATATATATATATATATATATATATATATATATATATATATATATATATATATATATATATAATAAGTAAAGAAAAACCTTAAAAAACGCATTTCGGTTATAATTTATTTCCTGAATATATTCATGTCTTCAGACCGAGGATTTTCTAGAAATGGAATAAATTTGTCCAGACAAAAGGAAAAGGGAGAGGAAAAAAAGAAATATTATATTGTTCTGCTACTTACATTGAGCTCTCTTTGAATTAATGTCCACCTTGTATTTATCCCCGCCAAATACCATTCGGTATATATATATATATAAACCTCACTAATATATATATATATATATATATATATATATATATATATATATATTTATATTTGTCATCCACAGACAGACTGTTTCGCTGTTTCACAGCTCATCAGTGTGAAGGACGTTCGGTTGCCTCTAGCTAGGATCGAAACCCGACTAAATTTGCGTCAGTCGGAACTTCTACCACTAAGCCGTCGGCGCACGGCTGGGATGAAGGTGAATTTTAGCGTGTTTATTTTTAGATTTAGATAAACACACAGTGATTGACAGTGACTCAATTCTGCCGAAGAGTCGTGCGATATTAGCTTAAATAGTCACTGTTTACAAACCCACACCTCAAACCAATGATGAAGAAATATACTCTTAAGGTGTGCCATATTTATGGGATAAAGAGATAGAGCGTGTGTAAATATAAAAGTCAACATTGAAGTCAACACTTCGAGGCGACAGGCTGTTATCATGCTAGACGCAATCGTGGCCTCACTTCATTCAAAATTATTTCTGTGAAAATAGTATTTAGCATGTTAATCTACACGAATAACTGTGGAATCAAATCAACCTCTGTTCACAATACGCCGTTGTCTTTTGATCACGTTTATTATAATTTGTTTGAATGACTTGCTAAACTATTTTTAACAAATATCAACATATTTTATAAAAACTTCAGCGAAGGTGAGGAAAAAAAACATATGGGCCTTAATCAAAAAATCGATGCCCCAACGATTAAAATCGATTTATAACATGTGCACAAGCCTATACTGAAAAACCAAACGGTAGCTAAAATTACTTTTTACGGGTGAATATAAAAAATCTACTGAAAGCGCAAATATCGACACGCAAATGATGTTGTAGAAATGTGCGAAGCTTTTTTTATAGTTGTTCAAAATATTTCGATGTAAATTGGCGTTTGTTGCATTTCTCCAAAGCATTCCACTTTTTATTATATATAACACTAATTCCATCTATAAAACCATTATTAGACTGAAGAAGTTCCATTTCCGAACAAAATGCGTCTCTTTTCATTTTGTCGTACATTCACACACTAGTAGTTTGCTATATACATATATTTTATATCCTTTCATTCATATATATATATATATATATATATATATATGAAGAAATATAGTCTTAAAGTGTGCCATATTTATGGGATAAAGTGCTCAATATCAGAGATAGAGCGTGTGTAAATATAAAAGTGAACATAGAAGTCAACACCTAGAAGTCAACACTTACAGTCTGGTTCATGCTAGATTTGTTGACCTGACGATTGCATCTAGCATGAAACAGACTGGCGCCTCTACGTGTTGACTTCTATGTTCACTTTTATATTTATATATATATATATATATATATATATATATATATATATATATTATATATATATATATTATATATATATATATATATATATTGCTTTTTTAAATATGAATGCTAACGAGAACACTACCGCGGTTTCGACCACTACGGTCTCCTCAGGTGGCTTGTTCAGCATATCAACCAAATGTTACATCTCCCCCACTACTTCCGGTTTAGAATGAAAGTACTTAAGTTGTTGAGCTCCATTTGGTTGATTTGCTGAAGAAACAAACTGAGGAGATCATAGTCGTGGAAACCGTGGTAGAGTTCTGTTCAGCATTCATATTTTTCTAAAACATTAAACAGTTCTGTAAGTCGTTTAATGCGTACGATCTTAACAAATATTTTAGTTTATTTACTCTGTAGTATATATATATATATATATATATATAGGTGAACATAGAAGTCAACACTTAGAGGTGATAGTCTGTTTTCATGCTAGACGCAATCGTCAGGCCACGATTGCGTCTAGCATGAAACAGCCTGTCGCCTCAAAGTGTTGACTTCTATGTTCACTTTTATATTTACATACGCTCTATCTCTGATATCGAGCACTTTATTACATAAATATAGCACACCCTAAGACTACATTTCTTCATATATATATATATATATATATATATATATATATATATATGTGTGTGTGTGTGTGTGTGTGTGTGTGTGTGTGTGTGTGTCTGTGTGTCTGTTGTGTGTGTGTGTGTGCATGTGCGCGTGTGCATGAATGAATGAAAAGACAAGAGGAAAAACTATTTTTACGCGACGCGTTTCGTTTTCTGACGGAATTTATCAAAAGGCAAATGTAAAGATTCATTTGGTTGCACGTGTTTATATGCGAAGAGTTTTGACTGACCTTTCAACCACCTGATCAATATTCATGAACGTTCTCAAATTTCAAAACCTTGATAAACCAATACCATCCTTGATTTTGTATATAAACACGTGTAAGAAAATAAACCCTCATATTTATCTTGATAACGTCTCTCAGAGAACGAAACGCGTCCACTCAGAATAGTTTATCTTCTTGTCTTTTTATTCATTTTCTTCCTTCACAGATACACTCAATGTGAAAATTTTATATATATATATATATATATATATATATATATATATATGGGATAACGATATATAAATTTTTATATATCAAGAACAATTTGAGGGGCAATATGTATGACAAAGTGGAAAGGTTTTTCCGTCTCGAATCCACTTCCAGTTATTCATTTTCATTTTCTGGAACTTGTATTTGTAGATTCCACGACATGTTGTGTTGCAGGCACATCGAAACACCATATAGCATTCTTATCGGTTAATGTCTTTTCCATTACTTTTGAATAAAGGTTCTTCGATTTATGACACCTGAATCTAAGGTTACAAGAAAGTCATAACCCTAATATATATATATATATGTATATATATAATATATATATATATATATATATATATATATATATATATATATATATATATATATATGTATGTATATGTGTGTGTGTGTGTGTGTGTGTGTGTGTGTGTGTGTGTGTGTGTGTGTGTTTTCGACTTTGTTTAGTTTATCTACAAGAATAGGTAACAGGTAGTATCACGGGGAATATATTAATCGAGCATTGTCAATATATTAGAATGTATGTGCATTGTTTGGGTAAAATATTTTGGAAAGGATCAGATTCACGAAATTCTAATAAAATACCTGCCATCCCTCCACTAAGCGCTTTCTTATTAGTAATCTCAATTTTTGGTTTATAAAAATTATTACTAAATGGGAAATACTATCAATTGGTGATGAGATTTTTTAATTGTTTTAGCTTTTAGTAGGGAAAGGTTTATCTTTGATTGTGTTAAATGTTATTCTAAGAGATTTAAGCATTTTACAACTGGGACATGAGTGTAAATTGATTTTATGTCTGCATTTGCCATGAGTTTCTTAGTCATATTTGTTTACCTTAGTTTTTCAACTAGGTTGCCTGATTTTCTGCTTGTTCCAAGGAGATGGGGTAAATTTTTTGTTATGACTTTCACCAGTTTGTGGGGAGCGATCTCTATTCCAGAAATATTGAGGAGCATTGGAATGACCCATTTTTGCGAGTTTTAGGGAGAAAGTAATGTTTGGATATTCTCGAGTGATAGTCTGTTAATCTATGCCATGATTTGTATTTCTTTTTATTTTGTTTCCTTATCTCCGTAGTAAATTTTGATGTTTCAGTAAATTAGTTTCTGTTCATTTATTATTGTCATATGTGTTTGTATCCTTAAGTAGGAAATTAATTTTCTCATCCTACGAGTTCTTATTCATGACAACAATCACAGGTCCTTTGTCCGAGGAAGAAATATAGTTTTCCTTATTTTTTGCTAGGCTCCTTAGAGCATTTAACTGTCTCTGTGATAAAGGTCTTACGTTGCTGATTTCTATAGTGGCAGTGCTTATTTCTTCAATGAAGCCTTTTATAGAATTCTGTGTCATTTTCTCTATGATTTTTTAACTATTGTGTCAACTACCCTACATGCAAGAGATAGCGGCCCGCTGGCGTGCCGCCGATGGCAACACCAGCTGTCCTCTGATGGCAGCCACAGGCAGACCACCGGTAGGCCTCTAGCCAGTGGTAACCTTGCCGAGTCGAACACAGCGGGCCACTAGCGGTAAACGCTAGCGGTCTGCCACCCACTGGCAGATTGATGCCTTGCGTGTAGGGATCTCCTTTACGAATACCGGTAACTGAGGGCTTCCATGTCGGCATTGGATAGCTTTATACCCTTTTTTATACCCGATAAATTCACTATTAGATTTGGTCTTTCAATTTGCTATTAGTACATAGGTTGTTGATCTTTGATTTGGTTGTTGCTTATCTGTTTTATAATTTTATCATTGCAGACTTTTAGAAAATACAGAGAGCAGTTATCCATAATCAGTAAAAGCCGAGTTTGAAAGTTGGTCTGTGAATTCGTTGACATCGTGATTGTCAGTTCAATCCCTAGGTCGGGAAATATGTCAGCAACGAACCAGTAAAAACTGAACAGTACTAAATAAAAGTAAAAACTAGGTGAGATGTCACTAGACATATGGACAGTAAAATGCGAACAGTCTACCCCCTTAGTGTTCAGTTCAGAATACCTTTTAGTTTACCCAGATCGATATGCACGTGAGGAAGTGCGGAGAGCACAACGGCCAAAACAAGACAATAGTCCGAATATAAATAGTCCGAATAAGGTTAAGAACTTATTTTGTAACCGAAGAATGTGCACTAGGAATATAAGAATTCGGGGGGGGGGTCTTACTTATTTACCACATCTATATACAGAATTACTTATATAATTACTTATATAATTACTTACATAATTACTCGGAAATATATATAAACTACGCCTAATGAAATTGTTTATATCCACTATCGTTGCCATATTTTCTCTCGATATGTTGCCGTTTCTTTCTGCGGCAGACTAGTTGCCAACCAAGGTTACAGGACCCACTTTGTTTTGCTATTCAACCCGTACGTGGGGGAGAAGAGATGGATTCATACCTTTCCCAACGGTAGTTGCGCGTAAGTGAATCTAACGAACCTGACGAATTCGAACTCGGTTATCCGATTTTTCATTCGACACCGCACGTCCATGCCGTAACGCTGAAGATATTCACGACTGACATGGCAGTCATTGATCGAAAGAGACTTGATCTCCAAAGGGAGAATCACTTATGGTGCTTAACTGAATGACATAATTAAAAGCGTTTTTTTTTGGGGGGGGGTAAGCTTTTCACCCCCAAGCAAGGCGGGAAGCCACTAGCACGCAAGGAGTTACAGAGAGTTGGAGCGAGTGTAAATAGATGTGATAAAGGAAAGTATGAAGAGAAGAATAGGGGATAGATCAAGGCATCTGGAGACGTCGATTGACATTACATTTGAATAGTTGGAGATTATAGCTATCAGGAAAACAAGAAAAGGGGAGGGAGTTCCACAGGCGAGAAGTGCGTGACGTGAAGCTTTTGGAGTAGAAGAAACGGCTACATTTAACAGTTTCGACAGTGAAAGGGTGTGAGCGAGATGCAAGCCGAGTAGAACGCTTAAATTAAAGTTTTACATACATTTTACACGCACGCACGCACACGCATATATATATAGATATAAATATATATATATATATATATATATATATATATATATATATATATA
>OZ038513.1:80335632-80363132 GCA_964036315.1 Acanthosepion esculentum
CTTGAACCAGTGAATTTAATTATTGTTCAGTCGTTTGTGATGTAGACTTTGCAACTATATTTCTGATCTTTATCAGATTCCAAGAAAATCTTAGCAACTTAATCTCTTTACAGTTTTGAAATAATTGTAAACGCGCATTTATGGCGATTACCGTTTGTTCATCGCAATAATGTGACACACGCGCGGATTTCTGCACAGGACTCTGGTAATCTATCGATTTTCTGCTGAAAGGATCTTCAGACTGAAAGTGTTAAAATATTTGTTTGCAAATAATCGAAATGATTAAACGCGTTCGGTTAGACAAAGCAACTGACTCACACTATAAATATGCTTCTTTTGACCTCATGGAAAACAAAATATGGAAGAATAAAAACACGTTAATTTATTCCAAGTGGTATATTTAAATAATTGAAACATTTAAGACGATGGTTTTAAAACGGCAAATAACTCAATATATTTATTTATTTATTTATTTATTTTGGCTTCATGGAGAAAAAATAAATATGCGAGGATCTAATAAAGAAAACAAATTGATTCATTTCAAGAGGAGTGTTCTATCGAGACAGGGCTTTTCAATTCCCCGGGGGCAGTTGATGTACCCGCATACCCTTTCAGCTCAATTATTCTTTGCAAAAAATGTCTTCACTACAGCAAAAAGTGAAGAAGCCGTTATGATAACAAATTAAGAAGAGGGTACTAAAATGCACGTAAAGTGTTATGTTGTTTTAATCGCAATACGATGAAACATTTTCACGTGTGTCCACATCGAGGTTGATGTATTTAATCCAACGGTATACACGGGTATACATGCAGAAGTGTGGAAATATTTCGCTACCAGATGAATACAGATGAGTTAATCCAACTTTACATCTGGATAAATACAGATGACTAGAGCAAACATTGCAGCTGGATAATTAGAGATAAGTACGCGGACAAACTTACAACTGAATAAATACCGATCAATGGAATCAATTTTGCAACCAGATAAATAAAATGGGTGTAGAAAATGTAAGATTAGAATTCTGTATTAAGATCGAGAGCCCAAATTGATGTCCCTAAACCATGTCAGTAACAACATAGAAGAATCCAATAATATGATTTTATCCTCCTTAGCTGAAATACATGAGACACTTCCATGAATAGCTTCATGGAACCCCCGCCTCAACTCAGCCCCGTGGGACGAAAATTCTGCTTTGAAAAGACTGAAACAAAGAACACAGGAACAAGAATACAATCAAAACCAAAACAGAAGAATATGGTTTTGGTCTGAAAAATCAGTGCTAGTCAAAGTGCAACTCAGGTGCACAAATATACTCACAAAATTAGAACATACACCAATATACATCCGAACATTACAATGTCTGTCTCCAAACATAGACAATAACTAACCTAATGATCAGGAAGCAAAGAAAGCAATTAAAAGGATCTTGAATAATAATAATAATAATAATAATAATGATAATAATAATAATAATAATAATAATAATAATAATAATAATAATAATAATCACCCAGACATCATGATTAAGGCCACAAAAACAAAATGTGATTTCTTATTAACCTGACAAACCCTGCAGAATGTAATGGATCTTTAAAGATCTTCAAAAAAATAAAAAAAACTATCAAAATACAAGGATATTGCAGTAGAAATCTACAAATTGTGGCAAATTAGGACATCAACAATTCCAGTTGTAGTTTGAGCACTCGGATCACACATTACGAAGAGCTTTATCTATGTAAAATGTTTGTGAGCATTTTTTTTTAAATGATCAGTGGAAAATGTCATGAAGTCATTTCTGAACTTACGTCTCTGTTTGAGACCCGGAAGGAAATGTGTATGCAACAGAAATCCGAGACAATAATAATAATAATAATAATAATAATAATAATAATAATAATAATAATAATAATAATAATCGCCAAGACATCGTGATCAAAGACCCCACAAAAACAGGATGTGATTTCTTATTGACATAGCAGACCCTGCAGATTGTAATGTATCTTTCAAGATCTTCAAAAACTATGAAAATACAAGGGTATTGAAGTAGAAATCTAAAAATTGTGGCAAATGAAGACATCAGTAATTCCAGTTGTAGTTTGAGCACTCGGATTGATTGATTCCTGGTCGTCCATAACTAAAAGAAATACAAAATATTGTACTCACAGGTAAGTCTTACACATTACGAAGAGCTTTATCTTTGTAAAATGTTTGGGTGCTTAATTTCTTTTCTTTTTCTTTTTTCTTTTTTCTTTTTTTTTTTTACAAAAAAATGATTAGTGGAAAATATGAATTTTTTGGCGACCCGGAAGGAAATGTGTATACAACAAATCCGAGACAACAACGACAACAACAACAACAACAACAACAACAACAATAATAATAATAATAATAATAATAATAATAATAATGATAAAGCATTCCCTTCACGTTGAGGCTGAAATTTTTAATATGGCGTACACTCTCTTGGAACTTAAAAATATCTTTCTAAATTTAATGAAGGAAGTCTAGAATCATCCGTGCATCTAAAAGAAAGTGAGGTCTATTGCGCATTGATGTATTGTAGAGAGTAAAAGGTAACCTCCAGGATCCACACCCATACAGAGATATCTCAATTGGATCCATTATGGTGAATATTGTATTAGCTAAACTCTCAGCATTCTATGAAAATCAAATTCTCGCCACCCACAATTGGTTTTCGTTCTGAAAAGGCGTATAAAATTAGCATATATGTCATCAAAGAATTTCAGCAGATTGCTTGCTTTTCCAATAGGAAATTGTATACTTGATATGTAGAATCACAACTGTATTCAACGACATCAATAGAGACGTATTATTATGATTCATTAGAAACCGAATCCAAATGAATGTCTAGAGATTTGAGTGAAGGACTGCGTCGGTCTGCAAAGTCGTATATATCAAGGGAGGACCTGAAATACTTAAAGCATCCAAACATAATCGGAAATACGTCAGGGAAAAAAAAGACAGACTCAATCTGTTTAGCCTTTTTGTAGACACTGTACTCTACGCTTATATATGTGCAGATGTGAAGAAATGGACACTGATCACTTTAACATTCTATACCGTATCCGAAATGAATCTGCAAACAGAAAACCGTTTCCCGATGTCAATCCACAGAAGAGGAGGGGACTGTGCTGAGACATAAACACACACACATAATTCGAACAAGAATGATCTAGAAGAAAATATCCACATTCTCTACTAAGTATTCCAAGAATTAAGACTCAAGATAAACCTTTCCAAAACAGAAACGATGATCTGGAATTGGAATGAAATCAATGATGGCACCTACCCTGAATCCATCCTAAAAATTCAGGATGTGGAATTAGTAAATACTAAACATTTCAAATACATCGGCGTATCGATCGGTTATAACAAATTTAATATTGGCGATAAAGAAACTGAACGGACAATTTAGCAAGTTCAAGATGTTACAAAGGTAATTGCTGCGCACGGACTCAATTCACCGAAGGGTGAAATGCCGAAAAAATAACTGTTGCCGACTATATGATGATTGCGGGAACACGCATGAAACTTACTTTTAGTTTTGTTTGCTCAATGTTCGCCGGGAATTTATTTAGAAATATATATATAAACAAATGCTTAGAGGTACAAAATTTATATACTATTTTAAAAACAAGGAATTTATTAATGGTAATAGTCTCTAAGGCCCTTTCCACCAACATCTCATCAGGAGAAAATCGTTGGAAAATTGATAAATTAAACGAAAAGAACAGCAACGAAAATGAAGAGCAAAAAAGGGAGGGAAAAACACGCTAAAATGACATAAGCATATATACTTATAACGAGCGGAGGGGAAATTGCGTGTAAATAATTAGCGAGGGACATATATATATATATATATATATATATATATATATATATATATATATATATATAGAGAGAGAGAGAGAGAGAGAGAGAGAGATAGATAGATAGATAGATAGATAGATAGATAGATAGATAGATAGATAGATAGATATAGGCATCATATCTTCATTCAAATGATTCAATGAATAATATAGTCATATTGCGTTGCCTTATTTTTCTACTAATCCTTTCCTGTTGTATGTAACGGACCAACTCATGTAACTAACGCAGCGTTAAACATTAATAATGGGTCAAAGAAATAGTGAATTCGAATAAATTATCATAAGATTATCATAACAAATTATATAGAGATTCTCATCTGAAAGACGAAACTGTATTCCTCGTTTAATTGGGCACAAAATCATTAAACGAAACAGATTTGACATCAATAATTTCACTGGTCTTAGCTTTCCCAAGCCAATCCGTGACTTAATAAAATTTGTATTTTTTCACCAAATTAGTGTCTGACTTCTTTTCTGTCAGTCTATCCAATGTTTTAATGGAAGGTAAGTTAAAAAAAAATTCGCGCTAATGTTTGACGATGCCTTTTTTTTTTTCAATTAAAAGTATTTAGATTTGTCAGGTTTTAAAAGAGTTAACCAAATTTATCATTTGCAAAAGAAAGCAAAAGATAAAAGAATCTCAATTTGTTGCATTCAGTTTTTTTTTATAAATCCAGTCTTACGAATTAAACGGATTTTGAAGAATTAAAATAAAGTAACATTATAGAATTTCGTATTCTCGACTAGAATTCCACCTTCTTGAAAATATATCTGTGGCAGATTGGCATTTCTTATAAATCTCTATCTCTCTCTTACTCTCTCTTTCTTTTTTTCTCTCTTTCTTTTTTTCACTCTCGTTCTCTTTCTCTCTGCCTCTCTCTCTCTCACTCTGATTGGTATCCTTGCTGCTCCTAAAAGTAATAAGATGGTAGATAAACTTTACTCCCTATATCTCCTTTATAGTGATAACTTTGGACTCATCTCAGTATGATTTGTTTGGGAATTGATGTTTATTTTAATTACGTTAAGATACGGAATAATCTTGAACATTTTCTTTCTTAACATCTCAACGTGTCCTTTCCATGTGTCAGTCTACCATTCAGTGATAGATTTATCTCTTTTTAATTATTCATGATCTACACAGTGTCTGAGATTGGTGCTTGTTTACAAATCCCCACACCAATCAACTCATTAGTAGAAACTCTTATATATTTATCTATCTACAAAGGTCGACCAAAAAAGCAAAGTTGTTCTTCTTCAATTACAAAAAATATTATAGTAAATAGCAACATAGCATAAATAAAATGAACAGAAAAATCTCAGGATTCCTTTTAAATTGTCATATTTCCCTGTGAATGAGGGCCGTGAAGACCCCGCTTTGAAGTTGCTTCACTACTTTTCTCTTTTTGTAGAACTGAGGTATAAGTTACCTCTTTTCACCTCACTATCATGCGAGAAACTAATTCCCGAGTGAGTGCTTCCTGGCATTTAATCTACTAATAGCCACCACCCTATTTTAGGACAGTGGCTATTAATAGGTTATAAGTTACTTTATTCGATAGAGCTAGCTCGGATATTCATGGATTTCAAACGCCAACCATCAATGTCGGAAGGTCATTAGTGTGGCATCCTGGGTCATTGCATATTTGGTCAATGAGGGTAGTGGTTGGGTGATCAGCCCATTTTGCTCTATAACTAGGTCCGCCGTGCAGTAGATCATTCGGAACTTCTTGTTTTGTTCGCCGGCATTGTCCTGCAAAGCGCATTCTGCGTTCGCATAAGATTGTAGAAATATCAGAGATGGATCAATGAAGTAGTGATTTAGTTGGATGCTATCTCCAAGAGACGTTAAGTATAGCTATCATCATCTAAGTATAGCTTCTAACAACCTTAGACTAAAGGACTTTAGTTAATTGTCCAGGCAGTGACACCATACATTAAAACCGCCTCTACAGTAACACGAAAGAATCTCCGATTTTCCGGTAGATCAGATTTCCAGATTAGATCCATTTGATTTTAGGCAGCCTTCACACGAATTTTCACAATCTTTTCAGTAGAATTTATTTCACTTCCGAGGTATGTAAAAGATTCGACAGATTTTATTGATTCTCCTGAGACAGTTTGTATTGAGTCTTGCTGGTTGAAGCTTATGAATTCAGTTTTACGGACAGTGACATAGAGTCCAGCATCGTTAACAGCAGTTTCTAGATGTTGTACGAGAATTGCAGAATTGGTAATGGAGTCTACAGTGATAGCTAGGTCATCTTCATATTCAATATCGATCACCTTTTAGGCAGGTATCGACTTGAATGTCTAGGTGTTAAAGTAAAACCGAGATAATGATGTTAAATTATGTATTTGGCATTAACATCACGTTTGCAGAGCAGAATACGCGTGGTCATAGGAAGAAACTTATTAATAGAAGATATTAACAGACTTATAATTATTACTGGTTTTGTAGGACCCTATAATAACAGAATAATTCATATTTTTATTTATTATACCGTATGTTAGCTATAAATCATTTTTTTATTCATACCGTATTTTATATATAATTCATTTTTTTTATTTATTTATACCGTATTTTACCTATAATTCAAATTTTTATTTATTTATACCGTATTTTACCTGTAATTAATATTTATTTTATTTATGCCGTATTTTACGTGTAACTCATATTTTTATTTATTTATACCGTATTTTACCTATAATTCATTTTTAATTTATACCGTATTTTACCTATAATTCATATTTTTATTTCTTTATACCGTATTTTAACTACAATTCACATTTTTGTTTATACCCTATTTTACCTATAATTCATTTTGTTATTTATTTATACCGTATTTTACCTCTAATTCATTTTTTTAATCATTCAGACCGTATTTTACATATAATACATATTTTTATTTATTTATGCCGTATTTTACCTATAATTCATTTTTTTTATTTATAGCGTATATTACTTATAATTCATTTTCTATTTATTTATACCGTACTTTAAATATAATTCATTTTTTTTTATTTTACCTATAATTCTTTTCTTTTTATATATTTGTACCGTATTTTATCAATAATTATTTTTTTTATTTATTTATACCGTATTTTACCTATAATTCATTCTTTATTTTGTTATACCGTATTTTACCAATAATTCATTTTTTTTAACTTATACCGTATTTTACATGTAAATCATTTTTTATTTAATTATACCGTATTTTACCTATAATTAATTTTTTATTTATTTATAAAGTATATTACCTATAATTCATTTTGTTATATATTTATAACGTAATTTAACAATAATTCATTTTTTATTTATTTATACCGTATTTTGCCTATAAATATTTTATTTATCTATTTATACGGTATCTTACCCAGAATTCATTTTTTATTTATTCATACCGTATTTTACCTATAATTCATTTTTTTATTTAGTTATATTGTATTTTACATATAATTCATTTTTTAATTATTTATACCTTATTTTACTTATAATTCATTTTTTTATTTATACCGTATTTTACCTATAATTCATTTTTTATACCGTATTTTACCTATAATTCATTTTTTAAATTATTTATTCCGTATCTTAACTATAATTCTTTTATTTTAAATGTACCGCATTTTACCTATAATTCATTTTATTTATTTCTACCGTATTTTACCCTTAATTCTTTATTTAATTTATTTAATACTCTATTTTACCTATAATTCTTGTTTTTTATTTTGTAGCATATTTTACCTATAATTAATTTTCTATTTATTTTTACCGTATTTTACCTATAATTCATTTGTTTTGTGTATTTATACCGTATTTTACCTATAATTCATATTATTTATTTATACCGTATTTTACCTATAATTCTTTTTTATTTATTTATACCGTATTTTAACAATAATTCATTTTTTCCTTATTTATACAGTATTTTGACTATAATTTAATTTTTTTTTATTTTTACCGTATTTTAACTGTAATTCATTTTTTATTTATTTATACCGTATTTACCGATAATACATTTTTTTATTCCTTTATACCATATTATACCTATAATTCATTTTTTTTTATTTATGCCGTATTTTACCGATAATTTACTTTCTATTTATTTATACTTTATTTTACCTATAAACAATTTTTTTTATTTATTGACACCGTATTTCACCTGTAAATCATTTTTTATTTATTTATACCGTATTCTATCTATAATTTATTTTTCCTGTTTATTCTGTATTTTACCTATAATTCATTTTTTTTTATTTATACATCATTTTGTCTATAATCATTTTTTATTTATATATATACGATATTTTACCAATAAGTTATATTTTTATTTTATACATATAAGTCATTTTTGTATTTATTTATACCGTATTTTACCTATCATTATTTTTTTTTCTTTATTTTACCTTATTTTACCGATTATTCATTTTTTATTTATTTATACCGTATTTTACCTATGATTCATTTTTTATTTATTTATTCCGTATATTACCTATACTTCATTTTTTACTTATTTATACCGTATTGTTACTATAATACATTTTTTATCGTATTTTATCTGTAGTTCATTTTTTATTTATTTATACCGTATTAACCGATAATTCATTTTTTATTCACTTAAACCGAATTTTACCTATAATTCATTTTTTTTATTTATGACGTATTTTACCTTTAATTAAAAGTTTTATTAATTTTTACCATATTTTACAATTAATTCACTTTTTATTTATTTATACATTATTTTATCTATGATTCATTTATTTTATTCATTTATACGTTATTTTACCTATAATTCATTTATTTATGACGTATCTTACCTTTAATTCAAAGTTTTATTAATTTTTACCATATTTTACCATTAATTCACTTTTTATTTATTTATACATTATTTTATCTTTGATTCAATTATTTTATTCATTTATACGGTATTTTACCTGTAATTCATTTTTTACTTATTTATACCGTATTTTGACTATAATTCATATTTTTTACCGTATTCTATCAGTAAATCATTTTTTATTTATTCATACCGTATTAACCGAGAATTCATGTTTTTATTCACTTAAACCGAATTTTACCTATAATTCATTTTTTTATTTATTTATTACGTATTTTACCTTTAATTCAAAGTTTTATTAATTTTTACTATATTTTACAATTAATTCACTTTTTATTTATTTATACATTATTTTATCTATGATTCAATTATTTTATTCATTTATACGGTATTTTACCTGTAATTCATTTTTTACTTTTTTAAACCGTATTTTGACTATAATTCATTTATTTTACCGTATTCTATCAGTAAATCATTTTTTATTTATTCATACCGTATTAACCGAGAATTCATTTTTTTATTCACTTAAACCGAATTTTACCTATAATTCATTTTTTTTATTTATGACGTATTTTACCTTTAATTAAAAGTTTTATTAATTTTTACCATATTTTACAATTAATTCACTTTTTATTTATTTATACATTATTTTATCTATGATTCATTTATTTTATTCATTTATACGTTATTTTACCTATAATTCATTTTTTTTACTAATTTATACCGTATTTTACATATAATTCAATTATTTATTTATTTATTTATTTAGAGCGTATTTTACATGTAATTCATTTTTTATACCGTATTTTACCTATAATTAAATATTTTGTTTATTTGTACCGTATTTTAAATATGATTATTATTTTTATTTATACAGTATTTTACCTATAATTCATGTTTCATTTAGTTATACCGTATTTTACCTATAATTCATATTTTTTATTTATCTCGCATTATACCTATAATTCATTTTTTTTATTCATATCGTATATTACATATAATTCATATTTTTATTTATTTATACCGTATTTTCCCTATAATTCATATTTTATTTATTTATACCGTATTTTACCAATAATTCATATTTTTTTTTAAATATTCCATATTTTACCTATAATTCATTTTATTATTTATTTATACCGTATTTTAAATATAATTCATTTTTTTATGCCTATTTTACTTATAATTCATATATTATTTATTTATTCTGTACTTTCCATATAATTATTTTTTTATTTATTTATACCCTATTTTACCCAAAATCATTTTTTTTATTTTACCGTATTTTACCTATAATTCATTTCTTTATTTATTTATACCGTATTTTACCACTAATTAACTTTTTTTTAATTTATACCGTATTTTACCTATAATTCATTTTTTTATTTGTTTATACGGTATTTTACCAATAATTAATTTTTTTTCTTTATTTATACCGTATTTTACATACAATTCATTTTTTATTCAGTAATAAGCTATTTTACCTATAAATATTTTTTTTTAATTTGTTTATACCGTATTTTCCCAGTAAATCCTTTTTTTTATTTATACCGTATTTTACCTATAATTCATTTTTTTACCGTATTTTACCTATAATCCATTTTTTATTTATTTATACCGCCTTTTTCCTATCATTCATTTTTTTTATTTATAACATATTTTACCTATAATTCATATTTTTATTTATTCATACCGCATTTTACCTATAATTCATATTTTTGTTTATGTATACCGAAGTTTGCCTATAATTCATTTCTCTTTATTTATACCATATTTTACTTATAATTCATTCTTGAATTATGTATACCGTATTTTACAGATAATTCTTTTTTTTTATTTATATAGTATTTTACATATAATTCTTGTTTTTTTTATTGATACCGTATTTTACCTATAATTCTTTTATTTTATTCATTTATAAATATTTTAACTATAATTCATTTATTATTTATTTATTTATACCGTATTTTACCTGTAATTCATATTATTATTTATCTATACCGTATTTTACCTATAATTCTTTTTTTATTTATTTATACCGTATTTTGACTATAATTCAATTTTTATTATTTTTACCGTATTTACCGTTCATTTATGTTTTATTCATTTAGGCCTTATTTTAGCTATAATTCATTTTTTATTTATTTAGTTTTACTTTATTTTACCTATAATCATTTTTTTTTATTTATACTGTATTTTAATTGTAATTCTTTACATGTAATTCATTTTTTATTTATTTATTCAGTATTTTACCTATAATTAATTTTTTTATTTATTTGTACCGTATTTTACCTATATATATTTTTTATACCGAATATTACCTATAATTCATTTTGTTATTTATTTATACCGTATTTTACCCAGAATTCATTTTTTATTTATTCATACCGTATTTTACCTATAATACATTTTTTTATTTATTTATACTGTATTTTACCTATAAATCATTTTTTGTACCGTATATTACGTGTAATTCATTTTTTTGTATTTATACCGTATTTTACCTGTAATTCGTTTTTTATTTATTTATTCCCTATTTTACCTATTTTTAATTTTTTTTATTGGTACCGTATTTTACCTATAATTTTTTTTTATTTATACAGAAAATTACCTATAATTATTTTTTCATTTAGTTATAGCGTATTTTAACTATAATTGATTTTTTTTAATTTATACCGTATTTTAACTGTAAACCATTTTTTTATTTATCCTGTATTTTACCCATAATTCATTTTTTATTTATTTATACCGTATTTTACATATAATTCATATTTTTATTTTCTTATACCGTATTTAACCTATAATTCTTTTTTTATTTGTTGATAACATATTTTCCCTATAATTCATTTGTTATTTATTTATACCGTATTTTACCTATAATTCATTTTTTTTTTATTTATAACATATTTTGTCTATAATTCATTTTGTTATTTATTTATACCTTATTTTACCAATAATTAATTTTTTTTATTTATTTATACCGTATTTTACCTATAATTCTTTTTTTTTATTTATACCGTATTTTACCTGTAATTAATTTTTAATTTATTGATGCCGTATTTTACCTATAATTCATTTTTTTATTTATACCGTATTTTACCAATAATTTATTTATTTATTTATTTATACCGTACTTTACCTATAATTCATTTTTTATTTAGTTATAACTTATTTTGCCTATAATTTACTTTTTATTTATTTATACCGAATTTTAGCTGTAAACCATTTTTTATTTATTTATACCGTATTTTACCTATAATTCATTTTTCATACCGTATTTTACCTGTAAATCTTTTTTTATATACCTTATTTTACCTAAAGCTCTTTTTTTATTTGTTTATACAGTATTATTAGTGGGTTAAACTTCACATTTGGATGTTGCAAAAGCCTTTCACTCATCTCCGATTTATGTCGATCTCTGAGAAGTCTTGCTCTGAATTCAGGTACTGTGCTCGCGTTGAGATCAAAACTGATACGACTTCTGATTAATAGTTTTAAAATTCAATCGTAGCAGGCTTTACTGTTCGACCGGCCCCCCTTTCTATTTTTGAGTATGCGAGATGTATAATTCTAAACTGATTTTACTCTTAATAACATGTTTATTTTACAGTAATCTGGATTGAAACTTAATAGAATGATACTAGACTCATGTAGATTGTTGATTGTTAGAGATAGGCTTGGGACAGCTCTGAAAATGCTTTCTATTCATGGCAATTCTTTTAAACATTAAACACTTTTTATATATTAGATGGGGGAACAGATGATGACATCAAGTGCCGAATCAACAAAGCCTGACACGCTTTCAAAATTCTACGGCCATTCTGGTGATCAACAACCCTCTCACTTTACAACACGATCACGATCTTCAACACCAACGTCAAGTCGGTCCTACTTTAAGGCTCAGGAACCTGGCAGGTAGCCAAGACCAAGACCCCCCAACTTCAGACCAACTGTGGGACAGGACCAAACAAACCCAATCGAGATTGTCATCAAGAAACGGGAATGAGGATGGATTGGCCACACACTCCGCAAACCTGCTTCTGATATCACCAAGCAGACCCTTGACTGGAATCCACAACAGAAGCGAAAAATGGGTCGACCAGAACAGATTGGCGCAGAAGTGCTAACGCAGAGGTGAATGCAGCCGGCCGTGCTGAAAAGGATCGCACCCGAAACCGCGTCTGTTGGAGATGTGTTGTTGTGGCACTATCCTCCCCCAAGAAATCAAGAGGCAAAATAAAAATAATAAATAAAAAATATATTAGATACTAAGAAATTCTCTGCCATTGAGTGCATCTTTTTCCTTTGTATTTCAGTGTCCGATTCACCAAGTTTTTTTTTTGTTGGTGATTCTGCATTGAAACATTTTAGATGAATATATCAGAATGTAAATTTATAAAAATGATATCTGTTTATAAATTGCTACTCAGGAATAACGAATAAAGTTAAGAGTTAAATGCACCAATCGAATGAAAGAAAGAGTTAAAGCGACAATCGAATAGAAGAAAGAGTTAAGGGGACAATCGAATGGAAGAAAGAGTTAAAGGCAACAATCAAATAGAAGAAAGAAATAGGGGACAATCGAATGGAAGAAAGAGTTAAAGGCGACAATCGAATGGAAGAAAGAGTTAAGGCGACAATCGAATGAAAGAAAGAGTTAAAGGCGACAATCGAATGGAAGAAAGAGTTAAAGGCAACAATCGAATGAAAGAAAGAGTTAAAGACGCCAATCGAATGAAAGAAAGAGATAAAGGCGACAATCGAATGGAAGAAAGAGTTAAGGGGACAATCGAATGGAAGAAAGAGTTAAAGGCGACAATCGAATGAAAGAAAGAGTTAAAGGCGACAATCGAATGAAAGAAAGAGTTAAAGGCGACAATAGAATAGAAGAAAGAGTTAAGGGGACAATCGAATGAAAGAAAGAGTTAAAGACGCCAATCGAATGAAAGAAAGAGTTAAGGCAAGAATCGAATGAAAGAAAGAGTTAAAGGCGACAATCGAATGGAAGAAAGAGTTAAAGGCGACAATCGAATGGAAGGAAGAGTTAAAGACGCCAATCGAATGAAAGAAAGAGTCAAAGACGCCAATCGAATGAAAGAAAGAGTTAAAGGCGACAATCGAATGGAAGAAAGAGTTAAAGGCGACAATGGAATGGAAGAAAGAGTTAAGGGGACAATCGAATGGAAAAAAGAGTTAAAGGCGACAATCGAATTGAAGAAAAACGGCGACAATAAAAATAAATAAAGGCATTAAAGAAATAAATAAGAAAAGCGTTGGAATTAATAATAATAATAATAATAATAATAATAACAATGAGAATAAGAAAGAAAGAAAGAAAGAAAGAGAGAATCGAGAAGACGCCCCGAAGAGAAGCGAAAAACAAAAGTCGGAAAAAACTGTGTCAGTCAAGAAAATAGTAAAAACGGAAAAAGTGATTATAGGACATAAAGTAAAAGAAAGAGGGAGAAAAAATGAAAAAGAAAAGAAAGAATAAAAGAGAGATAGAGAGGGGGAAAGTTAACAAGAAAAGAAAGTAAAATGGGAAAAGAAAGTGAAAGAGAAAAGAATAGAAAGGGAGATAAAGAGAGAGAACGTGAAAAGAAAAGAAAACGAAAGTGAGAGAAGAGAGAAAAAGTGGAAAGAAAAGAAAGAAAAAGTGAGAGAAAGTGAAAGAGAAAAGAAAATGAAGGAGAGCGAAAGAGAAAAAGTTAAATAGAGACAGAAAGTGATAGAGAAAGGAAAGTGAAAGAGAGAGCAAAAGTGAAAAAGAAATGAAAGTGAAAGAGAAAGTGAAAGATAAAAGAAAGTGTAATAAAAAAGAAAAAAGAGAAAGTGAAAATGAAAGAGGAGAGTAGAGAAATTGAAAGAGAAAAGAAAGTGAAAGAAAGAGAAAATGAAAGAGAGGGAGAATTTGAATGAGAAAGAGAGAAAGAGAGAGAGTGAGAGAGAGACCGTACGTGAAAGGGAGAGAATCTGAGAGAATATGAAGAAAAACAAAATAGTAAGAAAAAGACAATGAAGATAAAGTTTTGAATAAAGAGTGAAAAAAAAACAGGAGAGAGAAAAAATGTCATAGCAACCAATGACGAGTTGGGGGGGGGGATTAAAAGCAAAAAGCCGGAAACTTGCGGTGAATAAATGTTCTTCTTCTCTTCCTCTGAAATCTCCTGCCTCTGTGCATTTCCTGTGTATCCGAACTCTGTATTTCTTTTTTTCACCCGCCATCCCTCCCTCCCTCACGTGACCCACAAGCAGACTTCCAAGTTTTCGCGCCATTTGCCGTTTCATCTCAACTCTCTTTCATTCAAGGCTAACAGTCTTCTTAACCGTACGGTTGTGCCTAATTGATTTGCATGCTTCTGGGGTCGTCAATATTGCTTTTCGGCATGTGTAGACAGAGTCTCCTTTGTTTTGCAATTAACCTTTCCCTCTTTGTCTTTCGTTTAGAAATATTCTTTAGCATCCATTTTTTTTTTCTGTCTCTCATATATTTTTTCTTGCTCTTTTTTTTTTTTCCTACCATTTTTTAAATGAGGACGAAAGGGACCACCGGAAGTGAATGCAATGAATTTAGTGACGTCACACTGCTTTTGGCGTGGAATAATAGAGAAAAAAATGTAACCGCATCGGGCAGAAAAGTGACGTCATATTGCATGACGTCATATCTAATAATTGATTCCGGAAGCTGAAATTGCGAGAAGAAAATGCAATGATTTTACTCCGTGTCAATATGTATGTATGCGTATTTTTGTGTGTTTGTGTGTGTGAGCGTGTGGTATACTTTTTTTATACATAAATAAATTTCCATGTTGCTAGAGAAGATTTTGTTAGTATTTTTGTTGTATGAGGTTCAGTATATATATATATATATATATATATATATATATATATATATATATATATATATATATATATATATATATATAATTATTTATTTAAATATTATAACATAAATATGTTATAAAATCACTACAACAATAGCCATCTTGTTTCAACACTTCTGGTGTCTTATCAAGTGATGATGTTGAACCTATATATATATATATATATATATGATGTTGAACTATATATATATATATATATATATATATAGTTTATATTAAAAATACTTTTACGAACTTTGGGAGCGAGTTCCTCACACCAAAACAAGGACAAAAGTCCGTACAAATATATGTCTGCAAATCCTTCGTTTTAGAGTTATTAAGTTTAAAGAATGTTCACGGTAGATGGCGCTGTGTTTTTATATAAACTAGGTTACATTTGTCAGTCGTGTACATTTATGCCTAGTCTGCCTTCAACGTTTAACGTGTGTAGTAATGAGTTAACTCAGAAGTGTTCCGTTTAACAATGCCAGGCTATTCACATTGTGAGCAGGTGGATATGATTTTCAAATACGGCCGCGCGAATGGTAATGAACGTGAGGTTTCGCGGGTGTATCAGATTGCGTTTCCAGGCCGAAGGGATCCGGATGACCCAACCTTTGGTGCTGTTTATCCGCGCGATCCTTGGCACCACACACTATGGATCGAGGAAGTTCGTGATCCGTTCATTTGTTTGACCACAAAGTACACATTCTACAGGCTGTCGGGAACGATCGAGGTATAACGTCTTTGTCCTTGTTTTGGCGTGAAAAACCCGCTAATAACTATTGTAAAAATAATTTTGATGCGCGCGATAAATATATATATATATATATATATATATATATATATATATATATATATATATACATACATATATATATATATATATATACATATATATATATATATATATATATGATAATAATAATAATAATAATAATAAATGCCAATGTCACTGTATCACACTTTTTCAATTAAAGGGACACAACTATCTAACTTTTAATAGCTCATGTTACAGATATTTTGGGTTCCCAAGTTTTCATTACTGCGATTGGAAATAATCGAAATTAATTGCGAAAATCACCCATGAAATAAAAATGAATGTTTGTACGGAAAGTAAGGACCTACATACATCAAATTGAATTTAAATTAAGTGGCGATAGAAGAATCATCGTTGTATTTTTAAAAGGTAAGCTTAAATATTAATGCAATTCTTCCAGCGATCAATTTTGAGTTCTTCTGTAGTTTATTGTTGCATATTGCATACAGCAACAGTATGCGTTGCGAAAAGAAATCTCCACCAAAACTGATGTAGATTTCAATCAAAAGAGCCAAGGCTGCAGCAGGGAAAAGAAAAAACCCAACCATTGCTGACACGATGCAAAGACTTAGAGACTCTCAATCTCCTGAATAAGGTGTAAGCCAAATCAACTTTCCTCCACAAAAGCTAAGTTAAATCCCGCCCGATAGGGAGGCTTTTTAGCTAGAATATATATATATATATATATATATATATATATATATATATATATATATAATATATATATATATATTTATATATGTGTTTGCGTGTATGTGTGTATATCTTTCCCCCTCTCTCTCTTTCCTTCTCTCTCTCTCTCTCTCTATATATATATGTATATATATATATATATGTACGTATATATATGAAGAAATATAGTCTTAAGATGTACTATATTTTATATATATATATTTATATATGTGTTTGCGTATATGTGTGTATATCTTTCCCCCTCTCTCTCTCTCTCTCTCTCTCTCTCTCTCTATATATATATATATATATATATATATATATATATATATATATATATATATATGTATATTACTAGGTATATGTATGTATATGAAGAAATATAGTCTTAAGATGTACTATATTTATGGGATAAAGTGCTCCATATCCGGGATATAGAGTATGTAAATATAAAAGTGAACATAGAAGTCAACACTTAGAGGCGACAGTCTGTTTCATGCTAGATGAAATCGTCAGGCCTCGTGTTCACTTTTACATTTATATATATATGTGTGTGTGTGTGTGTGCGTGTGTGTGTGTGTGTGTGTGCGTGTGTGTGTGTGTGTCTGTGTTTGTGTCTGTGTGTGTGTCTGTGTGTCTGTGTGTCTGTGTGTCTGTGTGTCTCTGTGTGCGCGCGTCTATATATATATATATATATATATATATATATATATATATATATATATATATATATATATATATATATATATATATGCTTGGCTAATATCACACTTAAGAAAGCACAAATGAAATATGACTTTCCCTTACCTGATTTTCTCCGCAATAGCCCCTGCTAGCATAAATAAGTGTAAAACGAAAGCAGCCATCTACTGTTGACCCTCATTTATCGTTCACGATAGGAAATTCCATCATTCATATATATATATGTGTATGTGTGTGTGTATGTGTGTGTGTGTTTGGTATTTCATTTGGTATTTCAATGACAAAGGCATCAATGTCTTTACTTCTAACGAAAACGGAACCTAAATAATTTGGAACCTC
Source organism: Acanthosepion esculentum (assembly GCA_964036315.1). Taxonomy (NCBI): domain Eukaryota; kingdom Metazoa; phylum Mollusca; class Cephalopoda; order Sepiida; family Sepiidae; genus Acanthosepion; species Acanthosepion esculentum. Next base: position 80,353,758 of record OZ038513.1, read on the forward strand.
CCTTTGTTAAAGAGTCTAGTCATCTTGACATCATCCTGCTACAGGTATACGATTTGAAAACATTGGAATAAAGTGGAAAAGAATCTGAAAAATTCAATATTTCAGTTATTATTTACTAATAAAATAGCAACAAGTGGCTGTTATATATATTATCAATGATGACGACCGACTGAGGCAAGTATGAGCCGTTACTGATGTCTTCTTTCTCAAATTACATACAGACTGAAATTGGAGCGTGAATTCTTGTGACCCGACCAATTTGTTGTCTTGTTCAGCTTGATTTTTTTTTCTTGGCTTTCGGCTTTTCTTTTATTACACACAACCACAATTTATTTTTTTTTCTCTTCTTCACAAATCGTTTTTCTGACTTCAGATCTGAAAAGCAACTTCTACCCTGTTGTGAATTTAACCTTTTTTTTTTCTCCTCCTTTCTTTACTGTCTTGTATTGTAGTTGAACTTCTGTAGGGGCCAATTTTCACGCGGGAATAACACACGTGAATTAACACGCGCGCCCCTCACCCAGCAGCTACAGGAAACTATTACGCTACACACACTGAGAAGGAGGTACGCACAAATAATGTGGCAAAGACAACTTTCATGGCAAAGAAAGGCAATTCAAGAGACAAATTTGTTGGCAAATACACACATACACACGGATGTATGTATATTCTCAAATGTGCGTATTTGCATATGTGTAAATAAATTTCAATGGTGCGGATTTTAGTAGATATATTTTGTACTAATATTTCTTTATCGCTTAAAATAGAAAGTTGTATTCTTTCGCTATAAGTGGATGATCTATTTATAAGTTCAAAAGGCTTTAGAATTATGAGGTCTATGTGCATTTTATATAGACAGCCACGTCTTGTGCTGTATTTGTTAACAGCCTATTTTCCGAGCAGATAGGAATAAGTTCCATTCTCACTGCGTGTTGCTTATTGGTCGCTTTATAAAAAAGTAATTGAATGGTCCGAGGCCCTAGCCAAGCTTAAGCAAATAACCACATACATATATGAATGAAATAACACTGACATCTCATTTTAACAGATATATTTAACAAAATTACAGAAAAATATCTTGAAATACTATTTCCAATTTTCTGACAGAGTGAATTGAGTCATGTGGCTCTTTTTCTTACAGCTAAGCCTACTATACTGTGCAGTTGATAATATCAAAAACAAAGAGTCTGTGCGAAATTAAAAATATAAAATAGCGGCAATTTACCCATCGCACACTGTATACACACACACACACACACACACACACATACATACATATATACAGACTCTTTGTTTTTGATATATATGTATATATATATATGTATGTGTGTGTGTGTGTGTGTGTGTGTATACAGTGTGCGATGGGTAAATTGCCGCTATTTTATATTTTTAATTTCGCACAGACTCTTATATATATTTTTAATTTCGCACAGACTCTTATATATATATGTATATATATATATATATATATATATATATATATATATATATATATATATATATATATCCAAGTATAGGATTGGTGTATACGGAATAAATTCCAATAACCAACAAATACTATTCTTAAAAGAGTGCTCAATACAGAGTAGAGCAAATATAATTATTTATTCGAAAATTATAACATAAATATGTTATAAAATCACTGCAAAAATAGCCATTTTGCTTCAACTCTAATTGTGTCTTATCAAGTGATGGTGTTGAATGTAAGATCTAGCTGTTTCTATTACTGGTATTTTTTTTTTTTAAGTATTGCTGATAATAATTTTTACCTTCAAAAATACTTTCTTGTAATAATTTTTTATTACAAAGTATTTCTGGTATTAAAACCTGTTTTTACACTAGTTTGGGAGTTAACTATTTGCCCATAGCTGGGAGCCTAACAGGTGCTACCACCCCGGGTCAGGGTGTACCTGGGAACTCAAGCAATTAAGAGGTGGTTCCACGCTCCTCAAAACCTCCTGATCAGAGGCCTTGCTTTTATACGTAGTTTATCGACATACCCAGGACGTGGACGTAGTTTATCGTCATACCCAGGACGCAGATGTAGTTTATCGTCATACCCAGGACGCTGATGTAGTTTGTCGTCTTACCCAGGACGCGGATGTAGTTTATTGTCATACCCAGGACGGTTCTTCATTGTTTAAATGTGTCGTCGTACTTTTAAAACCAGCATTAAAGATTTTGCTGAGTTTTGCCTTTTTTTAAAGAGAGTATGAATGTAACGGGTTGTGTAGTGTTTATCAACGTGGACAATGTAATCTCGAGTTCAAGTTGTTTTCACCTCATTAATTCTCTTGAGAAAGGCGTGAATCCATTTGTCCCCTTCCTCACTTACTGATTATTTATTAAAACAGATTAGACTACGCCTCACCAGAGCAGCATTCGCCATTTCTGACAGGTTTGCTGGAGCTCTCGATATTGCGGTGTAATATACAAATTACATACGAAGAAAGAAAGAAGGTGGCAGATTATAAATACGTGAGCTCAACAAAAACATTTAATGTTTTCTGAGGTACTTTGATTTAAGGCAACCCTCTCCTTTTTTTCCGTGGTTATCGAATCACGATACTTTTTCAAGATGGCGTAATAATGAAAGCTCCCTCCTGGTGACAAACAAGGGCAGATAATTTTATTTTTATTTTCCTCTTCAACCGCAGAACGTTTTGTTCGCCGGTCAGAGTTTCATCAAAAGTGAGAACTTGTACAAAAACAAAAGATGTAAATGGATAAAATCAAAGTATCAAACACACACACACACACACACACACACACACACATGCGCGCACACACGGCCATGCGCACACATACACAAAAAATGTGTAGAAAAATCAATGTGTAAGTGTAAAATTAATATTTCTCAAGAATCCAATTCACTACACAATAGTAATTGTATGAGAGACTAGTATTATCCCAGTACACCCAAATATATACGAGTGTGATTGATCACGCGATTGTATGTGTGTGTAAGCGCAAGTGAGTGTGTGCAAGCACGCGCGTGTGTGTATGTGTGTGTTTTAGTATATATGTCTCCATGTATACATCTCTCATGGCCGTTACGAAGTTCCACGTCCGGCAGAATAAAACTCCCGAGGAAATTCATGCCATGTCTTTTCAAATACCAAGAACTGGTGCGCCAAGCGTTGAGATTTCAAGACCGAATCTACAACAGTGTCTGGGAACACTTCAGTTTGTGACATAATTCTTCATGTTCGTAATCTTTGTTTCGGTCAACGAATCTCAACCGAAGGAATTGCTGATTCACCAGAAATATCCGTGGAACATGTCGACTCCATAAATCATGAGCAGTCGGGTATAAAGAAGCTGTCAACTAAGTGACCGCCAAAATGGTTCAATGCCGGCCAGAATGTCGAGTGAACATTACTAAGTTCAAATCGGAGTATCCACCTAGCAAAAAGTTTCTCAATTTTGATGAAACATGGTTAGATAACTATGATCCGAAAAACAGTCAATGTTCTGTGGTTGAAGAAAAAAATAAGAATAAAATTATCTGCCCTTGTTTGTCACCAGGAGGGAGCATTCATTTTTATTCCATCTTGAAAAAAGTATCAGGATTCGGTAACCACGGGAAAAAGGAATGACTTGATTGTTGCCCGGAGAACCTTTGGCAACGAGGATTAACCACTTTTAAGGATTTTTGCCAGTCGCTTGATTGCTGAAAGTGACAATTGGAAGAGTTAAATTTTATTTAAACTACATGTTTTAACAACTCTAGTTCTCCACAGTCGAAGAAATTCAAAACCTTTTAATCAAAAAGAAAGATTATAACCATCTCTTTTTTCAAGGGAAGATATTTTCATGACTCTCTTCAAAAAGTCCATGTCAATGGAAAATACTTCAGCGGATTTTATTGAGTTGATTAAATGAGGTATTGAAAACAAAATGGCGAAGGTGTTCTTTGTTTATCAGGGCATTTCACCTCTCATAGAACAGGTAAGATGATAGAAGTTTTGAAAAATATAGGCTTTGAGTTCATCTAGTACATAAAATCTATTTCCAGTTTTCTAACCTTAAAAAAGATTGAAAGGGAGGCAAATTTCAAATGATTCGGCGATTACGCAACAGGGCAGTGTTTCAATGACTAAATATCAAAATTGTTGTTTGAGAAACGATTTGTAAATTGCATGGAACTGTGGCGTGAATATGCGAAATTGGATTCTATTTTTCATTATTCTTGGTCGAGACGAGATCTTTTCAGCACGAATGGCAATGAAATAGCATCGGAGGAAAAAACAAATCACGGTGTTGTCTGCAAAGAGTGGCAGAATTATTGTGCGGTACTCAAAAGTAAATAAATAAAATAACCGTGTTAAATGTCTCAACTGAAGTAGTTCTTTGCTCATGTCGTGATGAAGCTGTACGCACTACTTGATATCACTACGCGGTAGCATCACACGTAACCTGTTTGTAACCGCCAAAATTTGATTCTTTTTTGTAAATTTAGTTCCGGCAAATAAAGTCGTGTGAAGAAGACATGTATATATTTTCTCTCACAAATTATGTCCTGCCTTCTTGTTCATTATTAACACTATGAGTCAAACTGCCCCTTTGAAATTAACAAACCTTTCGAAAAAATAATCTTAATACTATCCAAGACTGGGTAACAATGGTAATATTCTGTGAACTGTGCAAAATGTTTGACAGGAAAATCTAAGCGTGGAAAATATACTAAACATATCGAGTTTCCCAAAGTATAAAAGAAGTGCTGGAAAAGAAGCAATAAATGAATTTGATGTCTATCTAAAATTCTGTAATACAGAAGAGAATACTGAAGAGTTCACCTAATAAAAGTATCAGGATCCACTCAAGGTAGAGTGTTACTGATAAATGAGGTGCGTGTTATGCATAGAAGAATAGTTAGAAGGAAATGAAGTGATTTGAAGAGGTTAACATTGTAGTATTGAGGGAAGCATCCACTCGGGAGTTTCTACACAAACCATTAAGTAGTACTTCTTGAAAAAAACGTGTCTTAATGGAGCTTTCTCTTTACGTTTGGGATCAATATGAGTGTGAGTGAATTCCGGTGAATTTACATAGAGTGGCCAAACTATAAATGTTTAAACTCGTTGAAGTGAAGAATGGAGCGCTCATCTGAACATTTACCATGAAAATACTGATAGAGATGCGACAGGACTGAGATATTGTGTCTGTGTGAAAGAGGCTACAGAATGGAGAATAAAACCCCAAAACGGCGGAAATGATTTTGAACTCATGGTTGGATGTAGCATGGCTTGCCTTAGTTGTAAAAGTCTTATCTTGGGGAAGTAAAGAATGGAGCGCTCATCTGAACATTTACCACGGAAATAGCGTTAGAGGAAGAAATAAGCTTCAGAGTGGAAAATAAGTCATCCCCCACAAGACCAGGTAAATAATTTTGGACTCTTATCAAATCTAGGAAGTTGTGATTGAACAATCAAGATATGGCAGAAATACTAAATTTTGGAGAGAATATGGTCACGTATGATTTATAAATTAGCAAATCATTAATGAAGGCAACGAAGATACAAAGTCGCCAAATCAGCAAAGCGAAAAATGCTGTGATCGATTGTGAAATGGATCCATTATAAATATTTAAATGGTTTATTTTGTAAGAGCAAGAATAAGGGGGAATATCCTAGCAATACAGACGGAGTAATAAAAGATTGAAGAGAAATATCTTCTTTCGTAACGTTTTCAAAATCCGACATTAGCATCTTGTCATCAAGGTTCTTAAATTAATACAAAAAATGAATCATAAATATTATAATTACTTTTATTTCTTTTCTTTTCCTTCTCCCGATTTAATTAAAACAAAAGAATTATATCGTGTTTTCTTACCAGTTTTTTTTCTACTGCATCACCCAGTTAGAAATAAAAATAATTATCAATATTGTTACTGCGACTTTTTCGCCTCCAACAAATAATAATTAAACATTTTCTTCTTCATCTTCTTCTTCTTCTTCTTCTTCTTCTTATTATTATTATTATTATTATTATTATTATTATTATTATTATTATTTTATCGTGGTTGCAGTTGTTGTTGTTTGGGCATAAACAACAACTACAAGAATAAAGAATTTAAAAAAAGACAGTCTCCTCATAGTAGTCGACAAGTTAGTATTGTTTAGAAACAAAAGTAACATTAAATTGCACGATATTTTATACATACAACCAAAAAACCTGATTCAAACAAATGTGTCAGATAGTCGTGATTGTTGTATGATGCGGGTGTTTCATGAACAGGCAAATAAGAAAACGTGTTTATGTTATTGATCTTTTTTCGATTTACGAGTTTTTGGGAGGAAGTGGGTTGGTGGGAATTTTACACTCAGGATGAAGGGATGTAATAATTCAGTATACATCTATCTAATTTCCGCTTGCATACATACATACATACATACATACATACATACATACATACATACATATATGTATATATATATATATATATATATATATACACATATATGACCTATAATTCTGACAGCAACAAAACGTGACAATTCATATCAAGGGGCGTAAATAAAAACTGATCAATTACCATAATAGTATTATATATATATATATATACATACATACATATATATATATATATAAATATATATTTATGTATATATATATATATATATATATATATATATATACACCATGTGTGTACGTGTGTTTACAAATGGGCATGTCCGCGTGCAGATAGGCACCGCTGTAGATGTAGATATCTATATTATGATTATGCAGGCATATTGACAAATATAGATTCATTTTCGTCTGGCTTGCATTTCTTTGGAGACTGAGACTGAATGAGTAATAGATGCAATCAAACGCGTGTGTATATATATATATATATATATATATATATATATATATATATATATATATATATATATATATATATGTATTACTAGGGGCATAAAAAAAATTGGAAAAATTTAACGTTCGCACCCGCAAAAAAAGTATGTCAAAAGGACAGTTTTTTTCCCTTGCCACCGTTACAATTTTGATTGTTTTAAAAATTATTTTTAGCAATTTTATAAATTCAAACATGTCAAACTGGATTTATGCATTGTCTTTTTCTCAAGAATTAAGAAAAAAAACGTGTTAAACATTATTATTTTATTTCTCTCAATTTTTGAGATGAGTTATTGTAATTATTTGCACCCTTTACTTTGTTTCTTGTACACTCTAACCTTCTTCAGGTGATTGGAATTTCGAACTGAAATCTTCGTCCACCGGGGTAGACTGAAGAATGCCCGAGTGTACAACGGTCGAAACGTCGTGAATATTGCAACAAAACTGAGGACAAAGTTCGAACAATGTAAATAGTATAAATAATTATTATTGCATTTAAACAAATAAATAAACAGAGTTGAACATTTTTACTGTTATTTCTCGACAAAAATATCCAGACGTTCGCAAACTAATTTAGTTAATTTAAGCGGCAAGAATAAATGAAAGAAATACCTGAAAAATGCCTATTTTTCATTTATATTTCCATGTGCTCGTAGTTTTTCCTTTATTTAAATGTTTCTATTCAAAAACATTTTTAAACATTTATGAATACAAATGTTTGTTTCCATAATTATTTCTTTATAGAACAGTAAATAATAAAGGTTGCTTTATAGAAGGTCGGCATATACCTATATTCTTTTAAATATAAAATTATTCTTGTAAAAAAACAACCTAATAACATAAACAGTGTTAATTCTTTTTTGTCAATTCCCGGGAAAAAAATAGAACGAATAAAAGCCAAGTTTGATATGTTTGAGATCCATTAAAATTCTAAAATAACTTTTTAGATAAATAAAAGTTGCTGAGGGTGGATAACAGTAACAGACTGTGTCAAGAGAAAAACCGTCTTTTTGACACACCCTTTTTTGCGGGTACGTTTATTATGTGCCATGCGTGATACACGCGTAGGCGATCATCTATCTTTCGTTACATGACTAATGAGGTAGATTTTATTTGCGCATAAGAGAATCTAAAGAACCCGATTGGAATTGGAATTCGATGCTCCGATATCCAATTCCAAGCCGTTATCCATTACACCACCCGCACATTCAAACTTACAGAAACCACGTATTTCCAAGAGGTCACCCATGTAGGTCCTGACCAGGCTCGACTTGACTTAACTTCGGTGATCGTACGGAACCGGTGTTTCGACGTGATATGGCAAAAGACAAGATGAAAAATATTGTTAAGTTATACATCAAGACTAAAATTAATGCATCACTTCTTTACCTAAATCAGTCAGTTATGTGTCATGCGTGATACACACTTAGGCGATCATGTATCTTTCGATATATAACTGACAAGACAGATTTTTTCCCGCAGTAGGTTGCCATTTCTTTCTGCGGTAGACCAGTTGCCATCTAAGGCTATAGAACCCAGTCTCTTCCGCTATTTATCCATAGCTGAGTGGAAGAAGAAGAGGACTCAAACATTTCCCAAGGGTATTAGCACGAAAGTGAATGTAATGGATTCGACCGCAGTTCGAACTCGGATCTCCGGTTCCTCAATCACTATCCATTACTCTTAAGGCACTCCTTACGTTTGTTAAACTTTGCTTAAATGTTTCTAGATAAAAAACGGTTTATCTCTTGAGCAATCACATAAGTTCGAAGTCCCGGTCATTGTTAAATGTGGCACGACACTGGCTCAGATATGTTTATGCGATGAGCTGTTGAAATGTTATCAGCCTGCGCAAGAAAGCGCTCGAAAAAAGAATTATGTTTGCTCATTCTGGGAAGTGGTTTCAACCGAGATCTTTTCAGCATCTCTTGGAAATAAGGATATGTTTGATCCTCATCGGGTGGATAAAGGGAGAGAGATACAAGGGAAAGCAACGCGTGACATACCTAACGGCCTTAAGCAAGTGGATGACGGAACAGGGTTTGGATGAAGTAGCAAAAGGACAAAACATATTGAGAATTACAAGGGATAGGAAGAAGTGGAGAGCCATGATCGCCTACGTCATGAAGGGACACGGCACATAAAATAAGAGACTAAGACATGTATATTTTCATGTATATTCATATTTCAGTTGGAAATAAGCATCATTTTTTTTTTAAATTAAGTTATTAAAGATATTTAAAACCTAATTCCCAATACTAAAAGATGCTTCATTTAATAAGATTTTTTTATCTTATATGGGTTTTGCGAATATGAAGTCTGTTTGTAATTAATATTTTATGATATGCGAGCATTACCGACTATTATGGTAAATAATACTCACGTCTTATAAAACATGATTTTAATAATTAATCTAACAAGAATTCAGGGCTGAAGATAGGAAAATTGCAAACAAAACTTTCTCTTTAGTTTCCAGTGTCAGCTTTTCTCTCTCGAAAACGACAATAAGACGTCAGTTGGTGTTCATTATTT
>OZ038513.1:80365632-80385632 GCA_964036315.1 Acanthosepion esculentum
ATTTATATGAACAATATATCATATAACTTTCATCTTATATTTATTCATATTTAAAATATAGATATCACTTTCTTTACGATTGTCAGGGTCAGAATGGATCATAAATTTAATTTTTTATATAAATCCAAAAGTACCTAGATGGGTGACCGCTTGTGAGTACCGGGTGCTGTAAGCTTTGATGTTCGGATCGTGTAATGGATAATCGTTGGGAATTGTTAATCGGAGAGCTGGTTTCCAATTCCATCTGGGTTTCATATATTCGCTTGCGCTTAACTAACATTGGCAAAGGTTATAAATCCACCTCTTCTCCCCCCAGCTATGAGCTAATTAGCAAGAAGTATCATTAAGTCATTTTTATCTCAAAAAATATTCTTACAATCTAAAGCTTTAAATAACCTGCAAAGGGTTGATACGCCGTAAAAAAACGATCGAGCAAATTATTGTTTTACATGTTAATATCGCCCCCTTGGCATTATATAATTGTCTTTTATTGATTGATTGTGTTAACTTTTATACTGCCTCGACTAACATTAATTAAAAAAGATTTTATTGATTACCAGATATTGAGTGTTTTTGTATATTTAATAATTAATTAATTATTTAATAATGGATTATATAAAGAGGTCTGGGAATATTCAAATAATTCAGTGTTTCCTTTTTTCACCAAAGTAGAGAATAATTATGTTTGCTCGATGTATGGGTGCATTGACTTGTATGTCTGTATTGCTTAGATTAAAGCCTTTCCGTCTTAGCCTGTACCATTCGAAGAATATCTTGTCTAAGAAGATCAAATAATTCTCTGCATTTATCTTTAGCCACCACCAACTTTGAAGAGAATCTAATTTTATTGCCTACAATACGAGACTCAAATATTAGTCTGCCTCCCACTATTTTTTTCTAAGTGTATAGGTTACCATCAGGTAAATCCAATATAGCTCTAAATTCATCAAAATTACAGTTGAAAAATGCGTTTTCATTTACTTCTGTGCTTAACTTTCATGGTTCTCTTTTTTATGTTTACTTTAAGGTAGCAGTTTGATTGTTTTCATGTCTTTAACCAATATTCTTAATATTTTGAATGTTTTTCTGTTAACATTCACAATGCCAATCTTTTTCATATCTTTTACTAGTCAGTTCACTCTTGTTTATTATTTTAATTTTTATTATATCTCTTTTTGTGACATTCTTAAAGCCAGATTATTTTCCTTGTTCTTGTTTTACCAATGGTTTCAATTTCCGTTCAACTTTTTTCATAATTTTCAATGTTAAGTTCCCATAACTCAGTAACTGTACAATAGATTATTTCTCTTGAGTTTATATCTTATAACAAACATCAGTTTATCATAGCTTAAAATAATAACTAACTAACCTGTAAGTGTATTATATTTGGAGTGGCTGGATGTCATTAATTTGGTATCTTAAAAATTTGGCAAGGTGGGAAGTAATCATAATTGCAGAACGTGAAGTTTCATTGTCTTGCATGCTGTGATGCTTAAAGTGCTTAGCTTAAAGTGTTTTCTTTGCTACCTATGCCATTCTAAGAACATCTTGTCCAAGAATATAGAATAATTCCCTGCATGTTTAGATACCATCACGGACTTTAAAGGGACTTCTAATTTTATTGCCTACAATACTAGACTCAAAATATCACTCTATCTCCACTTGTTGTTTTCCAAATCTTATTCTTTGTCACATTCCAAAAAAAGAATCACGGCTTCAGGTCCATCCAGTATAGCTTTATAGTCAGCACATTCTTTGTGTGATGTTTACTTAAAGATGATAGCTTGATTACTTTCCTGTGTGTAGACAACATTCTAAATATTCTGTACATTTTCTTTCTTTTTATATCCACAAGGCTATAAATATTGTGCATATTTCGGTAGCAATTCTTTATGCAGGTTTCGTGCATAAGTTCTTTTTGTCATTTTATTAAAAAACTTTTCAACAGTTCGGAACATTTTCAGGTTTCCGGAGAGAATGTGACTAATTATTTATTCAAATTTTCTAAGCGATATCAGCTTACATAAGAGTCATTATCAAAATTTTACTTTTGCATTGATACTGATATTTTTGTATATACATATGTATCATAGTTTTCGTTGGTAGTTTTCGAAGGTGGTGTCTTTATATATATATATATATATATATATATATATATATATATATATATATATATATATATATATATATATATATATATATATGTATATTACATGAATCATTCATACAAAAAACAGATATTGAAGTTAATGATATAAATGGCGAGAATACATCTTCGCAAACAAATTTAATAAATGACATTAACCCCGAACCTGTAGATGAATGTTATGATCCCTGTTATGAAAATATATTTATTTTTTACATCCAGGTAATAACAAGACAACGAAAGAATAGATGTAATCCGAAATATGTTTTTAGAAATGTGTTATTGTTAATTGTAAGAAATTTTGGAGTGTGTGGTCATTCATACAAAAAAACAGATATTGAAGTTAATGATATAAATGGCGAGAATACATCTTCGCAAACAAATTTAATAAATGACATTAACCCCGAACCTGTAGATGAATGTTATGATCCCTGTTTATAAATTCCAGTTGCATAAGGTCTTTTTTTTTTTACAAGCTTTCATCTGTGCATACAGACATCACCAATATATTTGTTTTTTACATCCAGGTAATAACAGGACAATGAAATAATCCGAAATATGTTTTTAGAAATGTGTTATTGTTAATTGTAAGAAATTTCGGATATAGTTCATATGAAATCTTTCATATTAATATTTGAAAATTAATATTTCATATTAATATTTCATATTACCTATTTCGGATTACATCTATTCTTTCGTTGTCCTGTTATTACCTGGATGTAAAAAACAAATATATTTTCATACCTGATGATGTCTGTATGCACAGATGAAAGCGTGTAAGAAAATAAAAAAAAGACCTTATGCAACTGGAATTTATAAACAGGGATCATAACATTCATCTACAGGTTCGGGGTTAATGTCATTTATTAAATTTGTTTGCGAAGATGTATTCTCGCCATTTTTATCATTAACTTCAATATCTCTTTTTTGTATGAATGATTCATGTAATGTAAATTGAACTGCACCACATACTTGATATATATATGTGTGTGTGTGTGTGTGTGTGAGAGAGAGAGAGAGAGAGAGAGGAGCCAGAAAGAGTGAGTGTGTGTGTGAGAGAGAGAGAGGGAGAAAGAAAGAGAAAGTGTGTGTGTGAGAGAGAGAGAAAGAAAGAAAGAAAGAAAGTGTGTGTGTGTGTGTGTGTGTGTGTGTGTGTGTGTGTGTGTGTGTGTGTGTGTGTGTGCAGAAAGAGAAAGAAAGAGAAGCATTTGTCTGTTTAAATTCATAATGAGAATTTGTGGTATTCGTGGAGGCATGCCTCGAGGTTAAATTTGTAATTTCCACGATTCCAAATCCTTTATAAAGCGAACTATAATATTTTTTTCTGAACAATTGCACGGAAATAAATTAGAAATGAGATGATCCTACTTTTTACTTATTATTAACCATTGGCGTTTATTAGTTTTTTTTCCCGAAACCGCTTATAAAACAATTCATTGAAACATTTTGTCTGCAATCGAAAAGAAAATCAGGAAAATCGTTCTTCGAAAATTCGATTGGATGGAATTGGATTTCATTGCTTAAAAAAATGAAACCACTTAACAATTCGACGGCACAAACACACGGATATGAACACACAGATGTTTAAATACACAGCCACACGAACACAAATATTAATTTATATCAGAAATCATTTAGTGTAATCGATAATATACCAAGAGATTATCGTGACAATTCTACCTTCGAAATCATAAGTGAGTCCAATGTTGACATCAGAGTGTATGGTTGGATAATCTGATATGTAATGAACAGTGTAGGTACGTACGTAAGATAGATAGATAGATAGATAGATAGATAGATAGATAGATAGATAGATAGATAGATAGATCACTTACTCACGCACTCAAATCCCGTAGATTCCACTGACGAGTATAAACTCACAGCTCTCAACACGTGTAGGAATTGCTACTGTAGTTTCCGTAGTAAGTAGGTTTTACTGAATGGGGTTGCTAGGCCAAATGCCTAAACCGGTTTTTAATTAAGGGCTGTCGTTCTCCTAGATTGGTTACCTACCAAGGTTGAAAAGCCCAGTACTCCCGACTAATTTATAGCTGGCAGGCATGGATTCATACTTTTTTCTAAGAGTGTTTGAGCGAGAGTAACGAACTTGACTGGAATCCCAGTCGAGCCGTTAGACATTAAACTACCAATATTACACTATACCAACATTACACTGCCAACATTACACTACCAATATTACGCTACCAACATTACATTGCAAACATTACACTACCAACATTACGCTCTACCAACACAACATTACGCTACCAACATTACACTGCCAACATTACCCTACCAACATTACGCTATACCAACATTACGCTACCAACATTACACTGTCAACATTACACTACCAACATTACGCTATACAAACATTACACTGCCAACATTACACTACTAACATTACGTTTTACAAACATTACGCTACCAACATTACACTGTCAACATTACACTACCAACATTACGCTATACCAACATTACGCTATACCAACATTACGCTACCAACATTACTCTATACCAACATTATTCTACTAACATTACGCTACCAGCATTACACTGCCAACATTGCGCTACCAACATTACGCAATACCAAGATTACGCTAACAACATTACATTACATTGTCAAAATTACACTACCAACATTAAACTGCCAACATTACATTGCCAACATTACACTACCAAGATTACGCTATACCAACATTACGCTAAAAAACTAAATTTATTGATACAAAACTTGCTACTCAAATGTAGTCGTTGCTGAATTATATGTTCATTCGATGTAACCGCCCTCAGCAGTAAGGAAGGTTTTAGTGGGGGGGGGGTCGGAACCCTTGGCATGCAGGCATCACATGGTTTGTATTGATATTGAGCATAACTTGGGTAATGGTGGCTTCCAGGGAATCAGTCGTATTGTGGTAACGTTGATTAATCTCCGGTTCAACTACGCTCCAACATCTAATAAAACTGGATGAATTTTTGGCTGAATCTAATCGTTCTTACTTAACAAATCGTTTAATGAAGATCGATTGAAAGTTGGCGCTTCTAGATCATTTCATATTAATGCAGATGGTCTTCAGGATCTCAATCCTTGGACCTATACAGTTTCTGATCTTTATCAACGACTTCACAATATCATCAATTCCCATCTAGGTATTTATGCAGATGACACAGCTATTTAATCCTACCTTAGTACAAAGTCCAACTACTCTCAAAAATGACCTTCAATCACTTGTTAAATGGAGCAAGGAATGTCTTGCAAGTTTTAACGCCTCCAAAATAAAAGTGTTTTTATTTAATCACCATAGAGATTTTTTCTGCCAGCCTTCAGCATAGTTGATGTTAAACTCCAGGAGAAAAAAAAACAAACTTTGCGCCTTTTTTTTTCTCACTGCCATCAATTGAATTGATTATATTAAATCAATTGCTAGGTCTGCTGCTAGGAACGTTGGTTCCATGTGTCGTGCTACACAATTTTTCTCGTCAGAAGGCATCTTGCACATTTATAAATCTATCCTTCGTCCGTGCATCAAATATTGCTACCATATCTGGTCTGGTGATCCTGCAGTATATCTTGAAATTCCTCTTGACAAAATTCCAAGAACGGTCCATAATTTAATCAATGCTGACCTGGCATCTGACGTGACGCGTTTGCTTCTGTCTTTTCTACAAATATTTTCCTCTCTGCCTCGAGTGCATCAGTTTATGCGTGCTACTAGGTCAACAACCTTCAAAGAAACAACATCCCCAAAACCAATAACTGCGTGTGTAGAAATAGAAAACCCTGCCCATTAAACGGTAAATGTATGTCCAAATCGTTAGTTTATAAAGCTGAAATCAAACATGGCAACGAGGTCAAGTTTTACGTGGGATCTACGGAAAACAACTGGAAATCGCGCTTTTACCACCACCGAATGATATTTGGTAATATCAAATATCGAAACAGCACTGCCCTCTCTAATTTTTTCTGGAAGCTAAAAAGCGAGAATAAAAACCCAATTATCAGCTGAGAATTAGTAGCGAAAGCTAAGCCCTTCTGCGGGAAAAGCAATAAATGTAATTTATGTCACTCTGAAAAATTAATAATCCTGAAAAATATAAAAATCCTAATCTATCAAACAAAAGAAGTTAGTTGATAAGTACCTGCCTACCTAGATACAAATTCCTACTCAAATACGTTGATCAAGATTAATATAGTCTAGCCGGACCAGACGTCCACATTTACTAGTATTAATTATTAATATTATTAATATTTTTATATCAGTTTTACTTTTCTTTCTGGCTACCTTTATTCTACAACTATTATTAATATTAGACCCTAACGCATTTAACATTTTTGTCATTCCATTTCTTATCACTGCCATTTTTAGTATATAACTATTATTTTTATGTTTTGTTTTGTTTGTTTTCTCTTTTTTTCACCTTTAATCTTACTATTTACACATTTATTTGTATTCATTATTTTTATTTAATTTTTCACCTATCTGCCTTAATTATTTATTTATTTACTTATTTGCATATTTACAAGTTCCTATATATGGCTTTCATTTCATTTTATTTTACCTTATCTTACTTTATCACGCCATATTTTATTATTGCTGATATCACTACTTTTACGAATATTAATATTAATAATATTATTATTATTAATTACTCGATTGATTCCAGGAAAAAAAGAGTTACTTCCCTTGATTTTATAACACCACTTCTAGTTGTTAAATCAGCGTCTCTCTAAATTGTAATTCATATTTCTTATTTCTAATTCTATTTTTAATCTTAAATGTTGATCTGGGCAGAACTTCAAATTCAAAACCAACTACAATTCATTTAAACATTTTAACGCCTTTATTTACGTTCATATGTTTCTATATAAGGTTCTTATTTCATTTTACTTTATTTTTCTTATTTTATATTAAATCCTTTTCTTTCCATTCATATGAATTATTATTATTAGTAGTAGTAGTAGTGCTTTATTTAATTTGTTTTATTGCAAATTAGTTTATTTTATCATGGCATATTTTGTTTTTGATATCATTAATTTTAATTAGTTTAGTAATATTATTATCAATTACTCTTTTGATTTTTAGCGAAGAATAGAATTGTCTCCCTTGATTTTCCAACGCCCCTGTTTTGTTTACTTACGTTTTCAAACCCAGAGTATCTCTGATTTAGAATTTATAGTTCTTATTTTCAACATTAAATGTTAATCTGAGCTCTAAATTCAAATTAAAAATTAAACTACAATTCATTTAAATATTATAACTCTAACTCCAATAATATTCCACCCCCAGCGACAATATATCTCGCGTGAACCAGAGAGTTAAAAAAAAAATGTGTCAAAAAATATAAATAAAAATATATATAATTCCATCACTTGAAAATTGCTTATATGTGTATATATATATATATATATATATACATATATATATATATATATATATATATATATATATATATATGTATATATATATATATATATATATATATATATATATATATATATATATATATATATCTCAGTGAAATTATTGGTATTGTTTGTAAACTCAAACATTATTTTTAAATAAAAATAATAATTTCAAATCCAAAATTAATGACACCAGAAAACTATCTAGTAAGCTATTCAATGTTATCTATCTTATTCTGTTCATATTGTGTTCATATATATATATATATATATATATATATATATATATATATATATATATATATATATATATATAGTATATATATATCTTATTCTGTTCATATCCATCTATCTATCTATCTACCTAGTTCTGTTCTTATCTATCTCGCAAGCTTTGTTATTCTGTTAATATTTATCTATTTATATGTTATTTTCTTCACATATGTCCATCTCAATCTGTTTATATATAAACTGCTGAGTGAAATTATCGAGCTCAATTTTTCTATATCTATTGACAATAATTTCACAGTTAATTGAATAGTACACATTTGAAAAACTGAGAGAGATATTGGTAAGAATTTAGTAAATTAATTTTTTTTTTAATATGTGATTTTGAATAATTGAAACAAAGGAAAAATAGTATGCCGAAATTTCATGGTACAAGAAAATTAATAGTCAATTGTATATACTTTTTACTTATATTTCTCGATAAATCTATTCAGTTAGAATAAACGTCTGCAAGGAAATACATACAGGTTGTGATGGCTAAATTGTCGTCATTTTATATTTTTATTTCATCCATGCACATTGATTGTTTTTGATTTTGTCGGATGCTCCTTTTGCTCATATTTTTTTTTTCCCTCCACAATTCTTTTTAGTGTACATTTTCTGTTTTTTAAATTAAAATCTCCCGTTGCAAGCCTGATGAGCGGGAGCGAAACCGGTTGCTTCGCGCGTTTTAATATGTCTAGTAATATTAAGCTGAATACCTTTATCGCCATAATAAAATTTTGTACCTTTAAAAATATCTTCAAATATATATATATATATATATTATGAAATGGACAAAGTCCGACAATTATTTTAAGACATTTTATGTTGATACATTCTTTTTATAGATACAAATATTTAAGTAAATGCTCTGTTTTATAATAAACAACATTTACTGGTCTGAATGTCCGAGAGATTTTCATAGAAATCGAACGTGTCATATAGACAGACGTGCATTAACCGTTTCGACCACAGAGGAGCGTTCGGTTAGCAAAGGTCGATTTTACTGTCTTTAAACTTTAATCTTCCATGAATCTCTCACGTACATTCATATCTGCTCATGGCGTATCAAATGTAAACAAATGACTTCACATATTATGAAATGGACAAAGTCCGACAATTATTTTAGGACATTTTTATGTTTATACATTCTTTTTATAGATACAAATATTTAAGTAAATGCTCTGTTTTATAATAAACAGTATTAAACAACATTTAGCGGCCTGAATGTCCGAGAAATTTTTAATAAAAAATATATTAACTGCTTCCATCTGCAAAAAAAGATTAAAAATAATGGAGGCTTTAATAATAAAAAAGAAAAAGCCAACTCTTAACAATATTAACTAGAATTGTTAGAATTAGAAATAGTTTGTTATATGTATGTTTTATAACATGATACATTTTTTTGTTTCAAAACACGGTCCATGTTCAAAGTTAATATTATTAAGTGTTGGTTTGTTTGTTTTTATTAATAAGGCTTCCATAAAACATACATATAACAAACTATTTCTAATTCTAACAGTTGAAATATATTCCTTGAAAATGGCTAAATGTATAGCCGAAAGCGCTCGGATAAAAAGAACATTCGGACAGTTTTTATATAATTTATCATCTGAAAAAAAAAACTTTATTAGATCGCGCGAGAAATTATATAAAAAACTAAATAAAGCACCTTGTCAGTCGTTTTTAATGAAATGTGCATGAAAGAAGGATTGCTGCCTAAAAACACAAATATATATATATATATATATATATATATATATATATATATATATATATATATATATATATATATATATTATTCGTAGAGTTTTGGGGCCCAAATCTTACCAAACAAAATGAAAACTTAGACATTGGATGATAATTTGCTCTCAAAAAGATCAATTTTTTAAGACCTTCTCAATAAACACGTTTCAAATTCCGCAACACATTTTCCCCTTCAAGTCAAAGTATTGCTCATGAAAATCTTCGAGAGTCAATGCCTTTTTTGCTTTCGTCCGATGAATTCTTTCAAACATCGCAGAATAAAACGTTAATCTACTAAGTCTGGCTTGCATCTTTTCCCAGTAAGACAAGTAAGTATGTCTCTGAGTGTGTGTCTCTGTGTGCACGAACTCCTACACATTTTTTGAAACATGTCCAGGAAATAAGCCTCACAGATGTTGTATTCACAAGACACTGTGAGAAAATCCAACGCATTTAAAAAGACAAAAGCGAACAAAACGAACTCAGTGGGTTGAGACGCTGTTCTTTGAAGAGTAATATTTGGATCCTGCAGATGCAAAAGACCTTACCATTCTTCTGATTCAATACCATTCTAATTGTATGGTTTTATCATTTTGCCAGAATCAAATCAAAGAAAAAATAGGAATGGATCCTCCTTTAGAACATAAGTTGCGGGAGATGACCACAAGGAATTTCCGGATTTTTAGTTTTTTCTCTTCTTCTTTTGCATCTTTGGAAACGGTAAGGAAAAAAAATTATGCATGGAAAATTGAAGACAGAGTTTTCATTAGTGAAGAAAGCGTCGTTGATTTGATTTTAATCCCAAATAATAATAATGCTGATAATCCAATTATAATGATAGTGAATGTGATGTTACCCTCGTTTAAAAAAACTTTTGGGTAGTTTTGGATATCTTTATTTTAATACATTATTTCATTTCAGATTCTGTCAAAATAAAATCTGGTTTTATTCTTTCATTCTTGTATTTATTATTTACTCTATTTAAATAACACTTTCTCACTTTTCCGTTTTAGAATCAAGTTTTCTATTTAATTCTTTCTTTCAATTTATTTTCTTTCTATTCTTTTCCATTTCTTCTTTCATTCTCAGTGTTTCTTTCATTTCTTGTCTTGTTTACTTTTTCCAATTATTTTTTTCTTTCTTCCTTTTAGTCTTGCCATAGTATCTCTCTATCTCTCTCTCCCTCTATTTCTCTAGTTTATCTTTCTTTATTTCTTAATTTCTCTCTCCTTTATCTCTCCCTTCTTCTTCTTCTTCTTCTTCTTCTTCTTCTTCTTCTTCTTCTTCTTCTTCTTCTTCTTCTTCTTCATCTACTGTCCTTTCTTTCCGTTTCTTATATCTTTTTCTTCATCTTTCTCTTTCGTTCGTCCTGAATTTGCTTTTACTTTTTCGCCATTGCCTTTTCTTGTTTATATCATACAGTCTCTTCCTTTTCTCTTTACCTTCTTTCAAAAGTTTTTTTTTCATTTCCTCTCTTTTTTTCATTGCTTCTCTTCGTCTTCTCCTTCATTCTTTCTTTCTTTTGTCATTTTCTTTTCTCTATCTTTTCTTTCTTTTCTTTTCATTTTCTTTTCTCTTTCTTTTCTTACTAGAGTCATTTCCTCCCCTTTCTATTTTTTCTTTCTCTCTTCAGATTCTTTCATATCTTTACTCTTTCGATTCATTTATTTCCTACACAAAATTCTATTTCTTTGTTTTGTCTTTACCTTTTTTTCATTATTTCACATCCGCCTTTCCATTATTTCGATCTTGTCTTTCACGTCCAACTCTCTTCTCAAAAGCTCTCTTTATTTCTTTTTTTTTTATTCTGATTGCAGCGTCCAACATACATGGCCTGTGTATTTGTAAAGACCAAACCCTACTTGATGTCCCTGATATTTCGGAAACACCTTCAAAAATAAAGGAAACTTACAGACGCGAATTTTTTACACCAAATCCAAATTCCTTGATTGAATGCGAATAATCCCAAGAAAATTCCTTACCAGGAAATAATCAAAGAATGACGGTATAATTGTGCCGTTCGTTGACGGTAACACAGTTGAAATGAGAACGCGCATACACACACACACACACACACACACACACACACACACACACACACACACATACATACATACATACATATATATATATATATATATATATATATATATATATGCGTGTATGTGTGCTTGAGTAAATCTAATTGTATTGATGAAGATACATTAACATAAACTATACATACATACATATATATATATATATATATATATATATATATATATATATATATATATATACATACATACCTTTTTACTTGTAAAAGTGTGAAATCGATTGAATCGATAACTAAAATATTAAAACACTATTTGTAGCCCTTGTATGGGTTAAGCTTTGCTTCTTTCGAAATAAATCATTATTTTTTTATCGAACTTGGGTCTGTTCGTGCCCAGCTTTTTGTTTTTATAATCTAATAAATAAATTTCGCTGATATACGTCCTAAATTTTATTGCCTAGAGAGTAAATGCATCAAACACTCACAAAAATGCCGCTTCTACCATGTGCTGCGTCCTTCAGGACGTAGTTTATCACGACTCTCCACAACTTCCTATTCTTTATAGCTCTTATTAATGTTTCTCTTTTTCCTATCCTCCTCCTTGTTCTGTCATCCATGTACACAAGTTCGTTAGGTAGCTTCCCGCAGCTTCCCCACTGTACCCCGAGCCTTCCATATGTCTTGTGGGCGTCAAATTTTCCAGGCTTCCCTTCCTCATTATATCATTATTTCCGGTTTTCTTAAAAATTCCTCGTTGTCTACATATTTCATCCTTGGTATTCCCAGTATCATTCTGTAGAGCCAATTTTTGTTTCTTCAAGTTTTTCTTCATCTGTGAGGATATTGTCCAACATTCACTGCCATATTACATTGCAGTTCAGCACCCTTTCCTTTGTTTCTAATGATATTTTACTTTTTCTTAATACATTGTTTAGTTTCTGGATGGCATCTTTCACTATTTCAATACGCCTTTGAATTTCTGTGTCACATTTTCGTTATCTGTCGAAACATTTCCCAATTATTTAAACATGAAAAAGTTTTTAGCAAAAAAATATCCCATTTTTATTAAATTCCCTTGGTATAAAGTAATAGTAAATTACCTTCACATTTATACGACGGTCTGACGATAATTTCTTGTCCCAAAATATAAACCCTTTTATTAAAAATTGATAATTTTGTCACATTTTAAGAATTGCATACACCACTTGCTTCAATATAAGTTGAAAGTTTAATTCTAGAAATTCCATGAAATAATAAGTGATTATATAGGAAAAAAGGTGAATTTGTTGAATCTTTAACTGTCTTTGTTTGGGTTAAGAGTTTCTTGTTTCAGAATTTAGAAGGAATAAAAGTCGATTGACAAGGCAATTAGCACCGATCAATCGTAAACATTATTTCATCTTTTTTCCATTATTGTTTCTTTCTTTTTCAACGTTCGCCAATTTTTAGGCAATCTCCTTTTCATTTTGATTCTTTTTTATATATATTTTTTTAGGTTTTTGCTTCTTTCATTCACTCTGATATTTCTTTCTTTTTATACTTATTTTCATTTCATTTTTAGTATTCACTGATTTTCATTATTTTCACTTTTATCATACTCTTTCTTTTCCTCTCTCTCTCTCTCTCTCTCTCTCTCTCTCTCTCTATATATATATATATATATATATATATATATATATATATGTATATATATATATATATATATATATATGTATAAATTATAACATAAACATGTTATAAAAATTATAACATAAATATGTTATAAAATAACCATTTTGCTTAAACACTTTTGCTGTCTTAAGTGATGGTGTTGAATATACATATATATATATATATATATATATATATATATATATATATATATATATATATTTAGAATAATATATTTATAATTTTTAAATAAATAATTATATACATATATATATATATGAATATATAGTCTGTTATGATGTATCGTTTTCTGTATACTTTTTGTTCACACGCACACACACACACACACACACATATATATATATATATATATATACTTTTATATATATATATATGTGTGTATATATATATATATATATATATATATATATGTATGTATAAATTATAACATAAACATGTTATAAAAATTATAACATAAATATGTTATAAAATATCCATTTTGCTTAAACACTTCTGCTGTCTTATCAAGTTATGGTGTTGAATATACATACACACACACACACACACACACACACACATATATATATATATATATATATATATATATATATATATTTAGAATAATATATTTATAATTTTTATATAAATAATTATATACATATATATATATCTGTATCCTTTTTGTTCAAACGCACACACACACACACATATATATATACCTATATATATATATATATATATATATATATATATATATATATATATATATATACATAGAGAGAGAGAGAGAGAGAGAGAGAGTGAGAGAGAGAGGCTGAGAGAGAGTGAGAGAATGAATACAAGTAGAAATTTTATCACTTAAATTGACGTTACCATCAGCATCCCGATTCCAGATTTCCATCACGCTTGTGGAACTCTTTTCCGGCTCCATGCTGTCCGGCCAACTTTAATCTGCAAAAATTTTAAAGCAATGTCAATCGCTATCTACTGCCCTCCTGATTTCTCTTTTCTCTTTCCGATCATTATTAATGTTTCTGTTCCTAATTCTTCCACACCCTGTAACCCATAGTGTCTTAGTCGCTTTACTGCCTTGCATGGGGTGATACCGATACACACGCAAACACACACACACACACACATATATATATATATAGAGAGAGAGAGAGAGACAGACAGACAGACAGATACAGCTAGTCCGCTAAAAAATGTATGCACATTTCAGGAAAGGAAAAACTTGTCTTTCGTAGTTTTATCAATTTACGATAACTCTGTTTAATGTAGTTCGATATTTTCTCGACCGATGGCATTTGTTGTTTGAGGAACGTAATATTATTTTTAAAGTCGTATTTCAAATTTGAGATTTTATTGGTGAAATATGACAACAGAGCCGTCAGTTTGTGACACAACCTCCAACACGTTTGACAATTTTGCAGATTGGTGATGAGTTCAATGAGTGTGACGTACATAAAAGAAAACCCATCAAAGCTCGGTACAGAGATGACATGTGCCGCTTACTCGACTTTGCTTTTAGAGTAGTTCACAAGTTGCCCAAGCAGTACGTGTACTAATAGATGCCGGAAAGCTAAAGACCACCATTTTGAACACCTCTTGTGATTCTAGAGTCCAAAGTTAACTTGTATTAATCTAATTGATGTCCGGATATATTTAGTATTGCAATAAATACTGAAGTTTTTCCTTTTCTCAAGTGTGTGTACCATTACTGGCGGACCCTGTGCACAAAATGAAAACAAGCGGAATATATTTTAACTATTTAGATATATATATATATATATATATATATATATATATATATATATATATATATATATATATATATATATATAGCGAGAGAGAGAGAGAGAGAGAGAGAGAGAGAGAGAGTGGGGCACACGGTCCTTTCATATTCGACATGAATGCACTGACATAGCTACCTATATAGATAAACATTAATTATCTATCTATCCATATATATGTATATATGTCTGTGTGTGTGTGCGTGCGTATATATATATATATATATATATATATATATATATATATATATATATATATATATATATTCGCACGCACACACTAATAATGAGGAGACATGATATAACGATATGTAATTTTGTATAATTTAATATATCAACAAACTGTATTTTAAAAACGGATAAAGCACATCTCAAAATCTTTTTCCAATTCGTCATATTATTTATATATATATATATATATATATATATATATATATATATATATATAAATAGAGAGATAGATAGATAGATAGATAGATAGATAGATAGATAGATAGATAGACAGGAATAAGATAGAAAGAGAACGATTTTAAGATTATCAGCAACGAATCATGTGTAAATCCAAAAACTATGGTGAAATAAATCGCTATGTACTTACGTGGTGATTGCCACATTTTACTCATATTAGAGCCAACTCATCAGCTCTCGCATCATTTGAGGTGGCTTCCATCTCGTTTCGACGTCCATGTCACTTAAGATGACTCTTGAGACCAGAATTTGAGTTCAAAGTTAACAGGCATACATGACGGATAAACTCTGTATTTTTGATTAGGTTGATTAGATTTGAATGCCTTACAACTCTCTTGTGTCCTCCATCTACCTCCTTAGTCTAGAGGATGATCTGAAAACCTAGTTGCAACAACACAGGTATTGTTGGCAGGACGAAAAGGCAGGTTGGCATAATTAGCGTGCTTCTGCTTATTATGTCCTTTCAGATGGTTTAAATAATCTACGTTCAACAACAACATGGGCTCACTGCAATCCTATTTTCTATACTGCATATTAGTTAGCAAATCATAATGACACTTCGGCGATCATGACTGATTTGAGTATGCCCGAGACATTCCTCTTTAAATGTATTGCATCATTCCCTAATAAAGTACTTCCACTCTCTACGATTCAACTCTTCCCAATGTTGCAAATCCATACACAATGCATTCTGGTTAGCGTTCAGATTATCTTTAAACCTCTTCCTAGCCTTGTGTTGAGGACGTTTTTCTGCTTTCAGTTACCAGTAGGAACGTTGCTTAGGAATCGTCTTATCCACCATTCCCACAACGTGTCCTGTCCCTTGTATCTGGTTGAAGATTATTATTGTTTCGATGTTGTTACATTCAGATATTTTGAGGACAAGTTTCTGGAATTAAAGACTGGCATTTGATATTAAGGATGCGTCTCAGACATTCTGAATGGAATAGCTCAAACCATTTTCTAGGTTTCCGTTATGTTTTCAAAAGAGTACAGTTAAAATACAAGCCGTATACCCACTTACTTTAGTCCTGATTGTAATGCCTTTATTTGACTAAACTCTATTTCCCAATTTACTACATACAACACTTGCCTTCTAAATAAGTGAAAAAACCTGAGCATCCAGTGCACCGTCTTTTGCTATAATACACCCAAGATATGGGAGAGTGTCAATAACCTCCCGGCTAGTATTTTTCACAGGTATTGTTGGATCTTCGTAGGATACACCAGACATAGGTGTGAACTTCCTCAGTTTAATCCTTAGCGACAGAGAAGCGATCGATTCTGAGTTACGAATCCCCCTCCGAGTGAGCCACACAGTATGCATCATCAGCATGCAGCAAATCTCGGATGTGGCAGTCAAAGTTTTTTTTTGGATTTGCTGTTTAACTTTCTGAGATTGAACACTCTTCTTGATGTTCTAAATCACATGGAATTTCCTGCATCACTGTCCTCGATGAAATGTGACAAAATATGGCTACCAAAGATGATCCCAACGGCCAATGCGAGACAATTATAAACTATGAATCATCTTCTAGTTTGCCCCAGTTTTTAAAATTCATGCACACTTAACAAACATGAAACATTAACACCCCAAGCAAGGTTCTGGGTACAACACTGGATGGGTGTGGCGATAAGAAGAAGAAGAGTATGGAAGGTAGACGATAATGTTAAAATGATATATTCTATCTACATTTAATTCCTAAAAAAAACAACTTTTAGAAATGCTTTAAGTAGACTGTAGCATTCAAAGGAAAAGTCATTTTCATGCACAACAAAGCTCCAACTCACACTGCGAATACAACTAATAAATATTCAAGTAAATGTTTCAATATGATAGGCATATGGTGTGACAGCCATGTTCTTTGGATCCAAGTCCCATCGATACCATTTGGCACATTGTCTAGAGGCGTTTTTACGCAGATATCAGTCATTCTGTATTAAAAAAAAAATGAAATTTGGGAACAAATATTATCATACACTATTTACATTATTCGGACTATTGTCCTCATCTTGTCGCCATATTTATTATAACGTCTCGGCTGTTGTAGGCTCCAGCATTCTCCAGGTGGTCGGAATGTCGAACTGAACCCTTTATTTCGCTCACTGGGGTAGACTATTCTAGTTCCACGTGCCATGTCTAATGGATGTCAGTTAATCCCCCTCTCCAAGTTCTCCACCGACTTGACCAGGTATTGAACTCACACTCTTTGGGTCCTGTCATTGGATCTGACCAACGCCTTCATCCACTGTGGCATGTGTCCTTGAGGAAGACGTCTGGAGCGTACAACGGCCGAAATCTTGTAATAAATATGGCGACAAAAATGAGGACAATAGTCCGAAAAATGTAAATAGTGTTCATAATACCTCATCTCAGAAATATAGACAGATAATGAAAGGCCGAATCGTTGTGATAAATATGGCGACAAAGATGAGGACA
Source organism: Acanthosepion esculentum (assembly GCA_964036315.1). Taxonomy (NCBI): domain Eukaryota; kingdom Metazoa; phylum Mollusca; class Cephalopoda; order Sepiida; family Sepiidae; genus Acanthosepion; species Acanthosepion esculentum. The sequence continues at coordinate 80,383,585 of OZ038513.1, forward strand.
ATAGTCCGAATAATGTAAATAGTTTACATAATACCTCATCTCAGAAATATAGACAGATGCTAAAGGGCCGAAACGTTGTAATAAATATGGCAACAAAGATGAGGTCAATAGTCCGAATAATGTAATTAAAGTACATAATACCTCATCTCAGAAATATAGACAGATACTGGAAGTCCGAAACGTAGTATAAAATATGGCGACAAAGATGAAGATAATAGTCCGAATAATGTAAATAATGTACATAATACCTCATCTTAGAAATATAGACAGATACTGAAAGGTCGAAACGTTGTAATAAATATGGGGACAAAGATGAGGACAATAGTCCGAATAATGTAAATAGTGTACATAATACCTTATCTGAGAAATATAGAGAGATACTAGAAGGCCGAAACGTAGTATAATATATGGCGACAAAGATGAAGACAATAGTCCGAATAATGTAAATAATGTACATGATACCTCATCTCAGAAATATAGGCAGATAAATATTATAGGATTGAATAGTCATTGGCCCTTATGAAAAGCAGTTTCCATTGATTAAATCCTTAAATCATATGACTTTTCTGCATGGTTGTTGCAGCCAATTGTGTCATGAACGATTTTGCACGATATTTCTTTGAATGTAAAAATATTAATTATTCTTGGTTTTGTCATAGGATTTTCTTCTGATTTTTTTCTATCCCTGTATATTTTTACATTTGATATCTGTGTCGATTCTGTAAAAATTGGAATATAAAAAAATTGTATATAATACTACTACTACTACTACTACTACTACTAATAATAATAATAATAATAATAATAATAATAATAATAATAATAATACAGAACAATGAAAATTAATCGTCCAGACATCTCCTGATCAAAGACCTAAAAACAAAATGTGCTTTCTTATTGGTAGTTCTTGCAGACTGTAATGTATATTCGAGTATCTTTAAAAACACTATCAAAATACAAGGATCTTGAAGGGAAATCTCAAAAATGTGGCACATGAAGGTGTCAATAATTCCAGCTGTAGTTGGAGCACTCGGATTGATTGAAAAAGTCCCGATAGACTCACTGAAGGGATCCTTGGTAGTCCATGCCTTTAAAAAAATGCAAAAGTTGTTCTCACAAGTACAGCTCACACATTACGAAGAGATTTATTTATGAAAAATGTTTTGTGATCTTAGGTTATTTACTTTAATTTTTATAAAAATATTCAGTGGAAAATCTCATGATGCCATTTCTGACCTTAGGTCTGTGGTTGCGACATCAAAGGAAATGAGTATTCAACAAAAATTAATGGAAACAATTATTATTATTATTATTATTATTATTATTATTATTATTATTATTATTAATAATAATATTATTATTAGGAATTATATTAAAAGGTGCAAACAAATCTGTGGATCAAATTTCGGGTAGCCCTTAAATATGTGAATTTCAACTAATTGTACCCGATGAACACTTCTCACATCATGTGCAGATTTCTCTCCATGCAGTGACCACAATTACATATTTGGGTTGGTCATTGGATTTCACTTTTACCCGGCGTACCATCACACCAATTCTTTGTGTGTTGTTCTGTGTATGTGTGTATTCATGAGTATTTGTGTGTGTGTGTGTGTGTGTGTGTGTGTGTGTGTGTGTGTGTGTGTGTGTGTGCGCGCGCGCGCGCGCTGCGTCCCTGCCACCGCATGATTGCATAGAGACTTAAGCAGTCCAAACATATAGATCTTTATACATTCAAGCATAAATTCAATCTTATTTCATTTACTAACTTCAGTAATTTCGGTAAAATTCCAAAGGCACGAAAGACTTAGATTTTAACAAAATATCGTGACTTTCCAACGATTAGTTTTGTAATTATTAAAAATATTTTAATTTGCACAAAATGTTGGAACAAACTATATATGCAAAAGTTGACTTCGTTCAACAAATATTTCCAGCTCTATGTATGAGAAATGCTTGAGCAGTAGTGATCAATGGTATACCTATCACGTAGGTTATTATTTCATTTTATGTCGTGTCTTACAATAAATTTTTTTACGCCATATAAC
>OZ038513.1:80393132-80408132 GCA_964036315.1 Acanthosepion esculentum
CGCGCGCGCGCACACATACATATATATATCTGTCTATCTTTCTGAGATGAGGTATTATGTACATTATTTACATTATTCGGACTATTGTACTCATCTTTGTCGCCATATTTATTACAACGTTTCGGCTGTTGTACGCTCCGGCCTTCCTCCGGTGGTTGGAATGTCGAACTGAACCCTTTATTTCGCTCACTGGGGTAGTTCCACGTGCCATGTTTAATGGATGTCAGTTATCAGTTATCTGCTGTTAATTTTTCCCTCCTCTCAGGAGATTTTTGTAGCCTAGCATATGTGCCAACCAAGCATAGAAATGAATACAATATGGGAACCAGTAATAAGGAGTGCCAGAGAAAAGCGATAATAACAACAAAGTTGCAATATGAGCTCTGGTAAAAACATCCAATGATAACAGCAAAAATTGCAATATGAGCACTGGTAAAAATGGTTGCTGAAAACATTAGGTTTATAATACCCAGAAATTCATGCACAAATGTCCTCAAGGACACATGGCACAGTGGATAAAAGCGTCGGTTCGATCCTGTGACAGTACCCAAAAATGTGAGTTCGATACCCGGTTAAGGCAGTGGATAATACCTCATCTCAGAAATGTAGACATATATATGTGTGTCTGTCTGTGTGTGTATTTAGGAAGTAAACTCTATTTATACATGTTATATTGAAAACAACTGACACGGTACTGCGATGAAGATTTTTATTTAATTCGACCAAGTGTTTTCTTTTCTAGACACGGAATATGTAGAAACTGTCCAAACGTATGTGTATATTTTCAGAGGGAAAAATAAACAGGAGATAACTGATAGCTGACATCAAACATGGCACGTGGGCCCATAACAGTCCAAAATAAAGGGTTCATTTCGACATTACAACCACCTTAAGAAGGCCGGAGCGAACAAAGGCCGAAACGTTGTAATAAATATGTCGACAAAGATGAGGACAATAGTCCGAATAATTTAAATAATATATATATATTTATATAGAAATAATGTATATTAGCCCAAATGTTTTTTGTTTTTTTTGTATTTTTTAAAAGGAAGATAGCAATTGCTTTTCATCTACGAATATATATTTGTCCTTGTTCAGTCAGCCAGGGCATCTATCAACCAAACTGTCGGTTTTTAAGACCTTTTTCTGCCTCCTGTCACTTTATATATTTCCACCGTCCAATCCTCTCACTCTCTCGCCATACACACACACACGTACACAGGCGCGCGCGCAGACGCAATTATATATATATATATATATATATATATATATATATATATATATATATATATATATATAGCCATATCACGTTGAAACACGTACGACTATCACTGAAGTTAAGCAACGTCGAAACACATCAATACCGTTTGCGTATACAAGGTACTGTAATCTTGAATGTGCGGTTGATGTAATAGATAAAGGCTGAGTTCCAATTCCAGTTGGGTTCATTATATTTATTTACGCGCAAATACTCTTGGGAAAAATATGACCGCACCTCTTCTCCCCCCCAAGCTATGGATTAATTAATAAAACTTGTACCAATAAAACTATTATTATCACCCCGCAAAATGGAATAAAATTGCGTACAAAATATTTACATTTCGACATTAAATAACTCATAGAGGTTGAGATACCGCTAAACAAAACCAACCAACCTACCAAATCTCTCACTCTCTCACTCTCTCTTTATATATATATATATATGTGTGCGTGTGTGTGTGTGTGTGTGTGTGTGTGTGTGTTTAGTTCATAGGGTAGCAGATCATTATTCAAACGTATATTGTTAAATATTATGGACAACGAATGTCTATTATTGTTGACCATAAGCCGTGTCTAAGCTTCGTATATTGGCTTTAATTTTGGGACAAATTAAAGACAAAAACTGTTTAATATTTGGATATTTTTTAATGCTGTTCAGTGAACTCGTCGTTTTCATATCTGTCTTATTCTTTGCATATCTGTCAATCTATCTCTTTGTGTCTAGTTCATCATATATCTGTGTTTTCACCTTCCGTATTTCATTTCATCTTTCTCTGTTCTTATGTATCTCAATACATACCCACAAACACCTGGGTTACCTTGAAAGTTTCGAATTTACGATACTACTTCTTGGTGTTCAAGATTAATTTGCTAGACATTACACCGGCAACCAATAAAACTCTTGAGTCAAATATCTAACACTTTTCCAGATATCAGATTTTATAATCCAAGTCAATATTTTCAAATTAAATTGATATCAACCGATATTGGTAAAATTTTCAGTGTATTCTTATATTTATATGAGCAATATATTGAGGTGAGATTTAACTAAAAATAATTGATCTCATTAAAAATATTCACAACTACCTATTATCGTTGGGAGGGAGTAACACACACACACACACACACACACACACATATATATATATATATATATATATATATATATAAAAGTGAAGATAGAAGTCAACACTTAGAGGCGACAGTCTGTTTCATGCTAGTGCAATCGTCAGGCACTTTTATATTTACACACGCTCTATCTCTGATATTGAGCACTTTATCCCATAAATATAGCACACTTTAAGACTATTTCTTATTTTTACGTATTTATTTTCAATAAACACACCAGGGACTCAGAGTGCTCGATTCATAGAAGTGCTTTGCATTATATATATATATATATATATATATATATATATATATATATATATATATATATATATATATATATATATATACTCTTTGGCAGAATTGGGTCACTGTCAGTCACTGTGTGTTTATCGAAATCTAAAAATAAACACGCTAAAATTCACCTTCATCCCTGCCGTGAGCCGACAGCTTAGTGGTAGAAGTTCGATCCTAGCTAGAGGCAACCGGGCGTCTAGCCACACTGATGAGCTGTGAAACAGCGAAACAGTCTGTCTGTGGATGACAAAAATATTGGCTCCTGAAAAAATTAATTTCGGTTGAGCTCTTTGGTTTGAGGTGTGAGTTTGTAAACAGTGACTATTTAAGCTAATATAGCATGACACCTCGGCAGAATTGAGTCACTGTCAGTCACTATGTGTTTATCTAAATCTAAAAATAAACACACTAAAATTCACCGACGGCTTAGTGGTTGAAGTTCCGACTGGCGCCAAATCAGTCGGGTTTCGATCCTAGCTAGAGGCAACCGGACGTCTAGCCACACTGATGAGCTGTGAAGCAGCGAAACGGTCTGTCTGTGGATGACAATATATATATATATATATATATATATATATATATATATATATATATATATATATATATATATATATATATATATATATTGGATAGTTGTATAAGTTTCTTGCGTTCGAACAAGAGCTTTCTTTTCTGGACAAAGGGTGTGTAAAAACTGTCTAAATGTTTTATATTTCCGTGCGCTTTCGGCTATACCTTTAGCCATTATCAAGGATGATTCGATTTCTCAGCTTAATTGAGTGTGTGCATTATATGTATGTCTTAGTATGTGGTAGGGATGTTTTTAATTTCCGAATACGGTTAGCACATTGTGGCCTTGTTCGTAGTTAATATTGTTAAGAATTGTTTTTTTTTCTTTTTTATTATTAAAGTTTCCATTATTTTTAATCTTTTTTTACAAGTGGACGAAGTTATTATATTTGTGTTTTCTACTAGTATGTTTCTAATGGAGTTTGTGTGTGTGTTTAAATGGGTTCTAATGGAGCTGTGATCAGATAGGTGTAACGTAAGGCGTCTGGATAAGCATGTAGTTATGTAACCGATGTAATTATTTATGAGTCCGGTTTGATCAGAAACACAGTTCCTTAAGGGCATTTGAACTCATAAATAATGTTCTTTCTTTGTAATTTTGACTTGGCTAGTGTGTTGTTATATTTGAGGATAAGGTTAGCAGTCTTAAATTTTTTATAATAGATAATTAATTTGATTTTTTTATTCGGGTCAATTGGGGTCGTGTATTTCTTTATAATATGTCTTAGTGAAGGTTCGTCTTGTTTGTAGTTAATGTGCATTTGTTTTTTTGTAATAAATGTGTATATAATTTTTGACTCTATCGTGTTTTGTTCACTATCGTTAGTACTTACTATTTTTTAACAAAACATGCATATATATATATATATATATATATATATATATATATATATATATATATATATATATATATATATATAGCAAGGCAAATGTCCCAAATGTCGCTCAGAGGTCGAAACATATTGGCTATAATTAGTTTCCCTTTTGTCTTTATTCATATTGTCATTTTACAGATACTCTACCTTAAATTTTTACACAAGCACACACATATCTCTCTCTCTCTCTCTATCTATATATATATATATATATATATATAGAGAGAGAGAGAGAGAGATAGAGACAGAGAGATAGAGACAGAAAGAGAGAACACATATATCTGTATATATATATCAAGTATCCTCTGTCTGTTATTGAACACCTCCAAAATTTCGGAAATAGACCCCCTTAACCATATATATTCTGAAACTACATTAGCCAGGGTACTTGGATAAGTATGACAGCAATCATTATTTTCTTACAAAAAATGCAAAGTGCGGATAACTCGGATATATATATATATATATATATATATATATATATATATATATATATATATATATATATATAGTCAAGCACAGACAGACTTTTTCGCTGTAATACAGCTCTTCAATGTGCCTACAGGTCCGATTGCCTCAAGCGGGATCGAAACCCGACTGATTTGATATCAGTGTGATATATTGCCATCGTCGCACGGCAGAAATGATGGGAAATTTAACGTTATACTTTTCGGATAAATAATTATATTTGCTCTACTCTGTATTGAGCACTCTTTTAAGAATAGTATTTTTGGCTATTTTGGTTATTTATTCCGTAAACACCAAACCTAAACGTGGATATGTTCCTTTGCTCGATTTTCATACATGTCTCTTTCACTGGGGAGCCAAATAATTTCTATTAAATTAATATCTCGAAGGGCTGGAAGCCGTTCTATTAATTTGACGTCCTTGGAAACATTTTTGGATGAGATGGGCAAAAGTCAGTTTTGAAGAATAAGAAGCATCACTGTCTTGCTTAAAAAAACATGCTTGACTTAAAAATTCGTGATTGTCATTAAAATGTCTTGCCCAAGAACTTAAATCCATGATTACTTTCATCTTGATACCATCAGCAACTTTGAAGAGACCATTACTACCTACAAAACTAATAAAAAAACATGACTCCATATATCACCTCTTGACTTCTAAGTCCTCCTGACTGATTATATCCATGAACAACCAAAATTCTAGCCATGCCAACATGCGTTCAACTAGGCTGGCATCTCGCTCTCACCCGTTCACTGTCGAAACTGTTAAATGTAGCCGTCTCTTCTACTCCAATAGCTTCATGTCTCGCACTTCTCGCCTGTGGAACTCCCTCCCCATATCTTGAATCCCTGATAGCTATAATCCCTAACTATTCAAATGTAATGTCAATCGACGTCTCCAGACGCCTTGATCTATCCCCTATCCTTCTCTTCATCCTTTCCTCTATCACTCCTATTTGCTCTCGTTCCAACTCTCTGTAACCCCTTGCGTGCTAGTGGCTTCCCGCCTTGCTTGGGGTGAAACGCTTAAAAAATGCCATCAGATCCATCTAGCTCTACATTCATCACTAAAAATTACTTGATTGATTCGTTTTCTACGGTTTATCTACCCTTTATAGGTTATTTAAAGCCAGGAAATATTTTTAGATTGTAAGAATTATTTTTATGATAAAAATGATTTAGTGATACATGTCTTACGAATTAAGATATAGCTGGAGCAGGGAAAGTAGTGGGTTCATGCCTTTCCCAAGTCTTTGCGCGTAAGTTAATATAACGAACTCAACTGGAATTTGGCTCTCCATTGAAAACTTTCGATTCATTATCAGGTGCTCTTTGATGTGCGGGTGGTGTAATACACCACACGCACATTAAAGCTTAGAGCACCTGATATTCCCAAGCGGTCACCCATGTAGGTACTGACCAGGCTCAATGTCGCTAAACTTCGGTGGTTGCACGGGAACCGGCGTTGTGACGTGGCCGTACTGCTGAGAAATCAGTTTTCATGTATTTCTTCACCTAACTGACATGTTCCTCTCCCTGATGTTGACGTAAAGGCGACAGTTTGGTTGTTTTCATAAATTTACTTAATGTTCTTAATATTAATATTAACAATGGCCACTTTCTTCAGATATTTTCTTGCAGGTTGATCTTATTACTCTTATTTTTCTGAAATATTTTTTCACATTTTTAAAGCTATTTCACTTATCTTGAAAATGATTTCAATTTCTCGTTTGATTGTCCAGTGGGGTCCCCTCCCAGACCAATAATGAGCGTTCCCATCGCCCCAAATCTTGCAACTATTTTGACGTTATATTTTATTACGTCAAACAATAGACTTTACATTTCGGAAAGTAAAAAATAAATAACATTGATTATAATGTAATATAAAGGCGTCAAGTTGCTTTATAAACTCGCAAAATGTTTATAAGAAATATTTCTAATATAATGATATTCTTTGCAATATAATATATACGAAAAATATTGAATGTTCCTGATAATTATCGAAGACCGACTCAGAGTTTCCCAGTGCTTCTTTCTTCAGGTTCCATATAAGAATTCTTATTTGGTCAATAGTGAAATTGGCAAAACCCTGAGACAATCTTTAAAAAGTTTCGTGAATGCCCAATAGTTTTCATAAAATAATTAATGTCCGATATAGATATTGAGCATTTTTGTGTCAAGAATGCTACTCAAAATGACATATATCAAATGATATAATATTATTATTTTATTAAAGCTTATATATTATAGATATATCAAATAATTATTATAATTATATTACTAGCTGAACTACATGCGGTTTATTTATAATAAAAATCTAAATATACGGAAAGAATTATACCAACGTCGTTAGTATTAAAAACAACGTATTTTTAAAACTCTGAAGTGCAAAACAAGTCTTACATAGATAGTGGGGGGGGAGTGAAATAGGGAGATATGGACAAAGTGAGATATAGAAACAGACAATATAGATATCATAATGTGATAGATAGAAAGAGATAGAGATAGAGAGTAGAAACAGATGAACAGACTGTGATAGAGATAGAGAGATAGAGAGAGAGAGAGAGAGAGAGACAGTCAAGAACAGACTAAGAGAGATAGAGAGATGAATGGACTGAGACAGAGAGATATAAAGAGAAAGAGAGCAATATGAAGAGACTGAGATATATAGACATATAGATATGAAGAAACTGATGAATATATATATATATATATATATATATGTGTGTGTGTGTGTGTGTGTGTGTGTGTGTGTGTGTGTGTGTGTGTGTGTGTGTGTGTGAATATGTTGCACCCATGCACGCGCGAAGCGAGAAAAGAGATACGGGGCTGTAGCGTTTGATCCGTTCGCGCTTTGCAGCGCGGGTTCAAGGTATATGTATATATGGAGATAGATAGATAGATAGATAGATAGATAGATAGATAGATAGATAGATAGATAGACTGTGAAATATATATATAGGCTTGGGAGAGAATGAGAGAGCAAAAGAGAGATATTAACAAACTGAGATAGATAGATAGATAGATAGATAGATAGATAGATAGATAGATAGATAGATAGATAGATAGATATGAACAGAGATAGAGAGACTAAAAAAGAGATATGAACAGACATAGACAGATAGAGAGTGAGAGAGGAAAAAAGAGATGAAAAGTCTGAGATAGAGATAGACAGATAGAGATAGCTATGAACAGAATGAGATAGATATATAGAGAAAGATACTAAGAAAGAGATATAGATAGAAAGACAGAGAGCATGAGATAGTGATAGATTGCTATGAACAGAGCGAGATAGATAGATAGATAGATAGATAGATAGATAGATAGATAGATAGATAGATAAGAGTCTAAGATGGATAGATAGATAGAAATGAACAGGGATAGATACATAGAGAGCGAGCAAAACTAAGAGAGATATATGGACAGTCATAGATATATAGAGAGAGTGAAAGAAAGAGATTATCAGATTAAGATATTTAGAGACAAATAGATAGCTATGAACAGACTGAGATATTAACAACAAGAAATAAATATTAACAAACTGACATAGATAGATAGATAGATAGATAGATAGATAGATAGATAGATAGATATGAACAAGGATAGATAGAGATAGAAACACTAAGAGAGAGAGATATGAACAGACATAAAGCAATAGAGAGAGAGAGAAAGAAATAGATGAACAGACTGAGATAGATAGATAGATAGATAGATAGATAGATAGATAGATAGATAGATAGATAGATAGATAGATAGAGAAGGAGAGAGCGAAACAGCGATATAGCGTCATAGGAACAGACTGAGATAGATAGAAAAATACAGGGAGAGAGATAGAAAGAGTAGCGATACGAATAGAGACTGCAATCTATAGATATATAAATATGAATAGAATGAGATACATAGAGAAAGAGAAAGAAAGTGATGTACAGATTGAGATAGTTTAGATAGATAGATAGATAGATAGATAGATAGATAGATAGATAGATAGATAGATAGATAGATAGATATGAACAGACAGGCATATATGCATATAAAGATCGATAGAAAGATATGAATAGAGTGAAATAAATAGATAGATAGATAGATAGATAGATAGATAGATAGATAGATAGATAGATAGATATTATTCCGTATATATAGAGATAGTGGGAAATGACACAGACAATTGCTAACAGACAATCTATATATTCGTGTGATTATTTCACTAAATTTATTGACTATATAATGTCATCAAATCTATTGACTGTATAATAATCGTTCACAGTTCGATATACATATTTTAATTACCATTATTCATTAAGACCTTACACACACATCTTTATTCCTAGGGACGTGTTCATATATATCTCAACACACATACGTGCACTTAGATGTGCATACTCGCGTGCACGTCCTATAAAGTCCCACTGAAACAGATTCTCCCCCCGAACCCCGATACTTTGTCGAATCGACTCCCAAGAGGATGCTTCTTCTTGCATTACAATCTTAATTTGTTCTAGTCTATGATTATACATTATCTTCCCCATATATTTCTATATACTGTACCTATTACCTTTTACTCTGTAGTCTTTTACATCGAATGGCTATTGATCCTTGCTCAGGGTGAACAGTATTGTAAAATTAAAAAAGAAAAGTCTACTTACTTGCCTCTGTGTCATGGGTAATGTCATCATAAACGCTTATACTTATGGTTTGTAATAAAATCGAGTGTTTCTGTGTTTGGAGTCGCGCGCCTTTACACATACAATTTTGAAGCTTTGTCACACACAAACAAACACCTTTATATAATATATATATATATATATATATATATATATATATATATATATATATATATATATAGTTAAATTCCCAGATCAACTCTGTCATCAATTGTGATTTTATACCATATATATATATATATATATATATATATATATATATATATATATATATATATATATATATTATACGTTAGATTCAAATATAAATAAATCTATATATATAACTCCAAAATGATATGTGTACGCACGTGCACGCACCTATATTTTAACGTGTGTGTTTGTTGTAGGTTGGTCTGACGCATTAAAATCTATATTTGCATTATGCATGTCGATATTACAAAATTAGTAATATATATATCACAGTAGGTTGCTAGAAGGTATGAACACATTGGCATAGGTAGGGATCATGATTATTCTCTTTATGACAATCTGTTGGATCATATTCATATCATTCGACCCGTTAATCCCCAATAATAATATCATTAAAAATCAATTTATTATTATTATTATTATTATTATTATTATTATTATTATTATTATTATTATTATTATTGATAGTAATGATGGGAATATTGTTATACTAATTTTATTTTACATAAGAAATGATTTTGGTTCCTTATATCATTTTTACAATCAGTTTTGTTGTTAATATTATTTTTTATTTGACTCTTCAGAAAAGAAATTATTATTATTATTATTATTATTTCGTCACTTTAGTGCAATCCCTTATCCGAGATGTTGACGTAGTAAATTCATTCTGTAGTAAATTACATAGTAAAAATTTATAGTAAATTTTCGTAGTAAAGTCATTCCGTTTGCACAAATTCTGATGTTAAGTGCTACTTAACATATACGGTGTTTATAGCTTCTTTACATTTTTACTGCACCCTGAATTCTATTATAAATATTACAGTTCTGATGTATTACATTTTTTTTTCCAGTTTCCATTTCAAGATCCTTATATTTATTACATTTTTTCCTATATTCTTTAAAGGATAAATCTTTATCTGATTAGATAGTTTCCAACCTTTATATACTGCCTAACCCTATCAGGCCGATGATTTTATTCCTGTCACGATTGAACAGACAGACAACTAAATAGTCACTGGTCACTCGTCTCAACACGATACTCTTGCTTAGTCTACGCCATTTTTAATATGTCTGCCTCCGAAGTGTTGGTGAATAGGCTTTATAGTTGTCCCCGACTCTACTTTCAGTCCAGCACTCTTTAAACATTAAAGTTTTCTGCCTATGTGCACCCACATTGTTACTTCTAGGTACATATTAGCCCTATAAGGGATTTTTGTGTTCAGACATTTAAATTTCCTTCCCGATCCCAACCAGAGACCTAAAGTCAGAAATGGCTTCATAACATTTTTCACTGAGCATTTTTGTAAAAAAAAATAAAAATAAAAAAATAAGATCGTATACATTTTACATAGATAAAGCACTTCGAAAAGTGTGACCTGTACTTGTGAGTACAATTGGTTTGGTTTGGTTTGTTGTGTTTTACGGCTTTTTAACACCTCAATGGGTTATTTAATTCAGGCAAAGTTTTTATTGCTGGTAATATTTTGTTTTGTCAAAAATCTATTTCTGGAAATAATTGTTTCCTTCAAAAATGTATTGCTGCTAATAATTTTTTTTTACAAAGTATTCCTGGTATTAAAATCCATTTTTACCCCAGTTTCAGGTTTAACTATTTGCCCATAGTAGGGACCCTAACAGGTGCTACCACCCCGGGTCAGGGTGAACCTGGGAACACCAGCAATTAAGATGTGGTTCCACGCTCCTCAAAACCTCCTGATCAGAGGCCTTGATGTTGGTCTTATTTTATCGTCTTACCCAGGACGCGGATGTAGTTTATCGTCATACCCAAGACGGGTGAGTACAATTGGTTGTATTTCTTTATTAGTAGTATTATTAGTATTATTATTGTTGTTATTGTTGTTGTTATTGTTTCATGCATTCTTATATTCACTATAATTGTCTGTTAGTGTCCCTTCGAATTTTTAATCTAATTGACCGCTTTTTGAAAGACACCCACGTGTGCCTGCTTTTATTACAGACCCCATCCTTGCCTTCATATTACACGCATTCCTCTCCGAAAAATGTGTCCTGGTATTTTTCCAATTTCACTCTTTGACATTCACTCTGTGTCCCACCAACAAAACCAACCCTACAATCTGGAATGTCCTTTATATCCAACTATCAACTCCAGGTTGTCTTGCTTGAATGTCATGGTCAGTCAGAATCTTTAAGGCCAATGGTATTTTTTTCTGTGAAAATCTTTTGCCTATACTGATACGTTTCGACGCCTGGGGGTAGTGTAATGGTTAGAAAGCTTGAACAATTACGTAATGTGTAGTGCGTTCAATCCTTACTGGGTTCCCCTTACTTTCGGCCTTGTGCCACATCCAACCTACGCATGGAAATTCACTATACTGATGCTTTTGCTCATTTTCCTGATTGTTGATATTTTGCATCCTTTTTGGGGGCATCTTGCTCTACCCAATGATTACGTGGTTTAAAATCCCATATCTTTCCCCGCAGAAACACAGCATGTATTTTGAGAGTAGGGATTGTATCAATATATGGCTTATTTATTTATTTTGCAATGATGATTGATTCTGTTTATCTCTTCAGGTATCCTCTGCGTAACCATCTCCATTACTGACCGCTCTTAAGAGAGGAATTTATTTCCCCACTTTCTTTCCTAGTTTTCCTTGTTTTTTGTTTGTTTCGAGAATTTTTTTCATAAAAGTTTAAACTGCAGCACATTTTTCCAGTCACTCTGTTGCTGTTTGGACACAAGCGTTAATTCTGCCGAGTCTCCTGCTGCCTCATTTCCTTTTCATATATATCCGTTTGTTGCTATAATCAAATAATGAGTAGAATTTTTACTGCTAATAATTACATGTCTTTAATCTTTGCATTTTTGTTTTGATATGATTCTACCAAATGTTGCATTCGTTCTTTGTTTTAATGTGAAAAATATAAATATCGACATTCAGTTAGACATTATTATTATTAGAACCGGATGTGCCGGCAGTGTAACGGATATCGGCGCAGAAAGTGAAATAGAGGAGCCGAGTTCAAATTCTAAGCTAGCCAGTTGTGTTCATTTTTACACTGATGCACTTGAGAAAGGCATAAATTCGTCTCTTCTTGTCCCCAGTTATGGGTTAAATAGCAGGTTATAATGGACCTTGTAGCCTCGAGTGCCAACCAGTCTAAGAGAAGGAAAACTCTATATTCCAAACCGTGTAGAAGACCTGGGAGTGTATGTCTGTTTCCAGGTAAATAAGAAAGTAATCTGCAGAGAGCGACGATCGCCTACATCCTGAAGAGATTCAAAAATATTAGAAAATTTTGTCAATTCCAACTTTTGTCACTATCATCATTATAAATTGTGTTGCCAACTTTGTTAAATTTTATAATCTTTTAAAATATTTCGAAATTTGAAATGGAGGCTTACTCTGCTTTCTTTCTTTTTATGTGCCATGTCCTTTCAGGACGTAGGCGATCATGGCTCTCCACCACCTCCCTCTATCCCTTGCAGCTCTCAACAAGTTCCTACCCTCAGCTTCCTTACCCCCTCCCGCCAGACCACGTTCTGTCATCCACTTGCTTAAGTCCACCAGGTATGTCACGCGCTGCTTTCCCTTGTCTCTCTTTCCCTCTATTCGACACGTGAGTATCAGATTCTCCAGGCCCTTCCTG
Source organism: Acanthosepion esculentum (assembly GCA_964036315.1). Classification (NCBI taxonomy): domain Eukaryota; kingdom Metazoa; phylum Mollusca; class Cephalopoda; order Sepiida; family Sepiidae; genus Acanthosepion; species Acanthosepion esculentum. The sequence goes on from OZ038513.1 coordinate 80,406,195, forward strand.
ATATTAAGTATAAGCCTCCTCCTTGTTTGCAACCTCTCTAAAATCTCATCGTTGCTCACAAGCTCGATCCTTGATATCCTTAGCATCCTTCTGTAGAACCGCATCTCTATCGCCTCGAGTCTCTTCTTCATCCAACATTCGCTGCCGTAAGGAAGAACAAATGTCACGTAACAGTTCAGATGCCTGAAAATGTTTATTTTCTCATCGGTGTTTGTAGTAAGGATCGATAATAACCAAGATTGGTTAAATTTGAACAGAGATCGAATGGTGGAGGGTGTTGAGCCAATGATTAAAGTGGGAAGGGCCGAACTGCTCGTCAAAATATTAATTTTTCTTATTTTGTTTTTTTCCTTTCATATTTTTTCTTTGTTTATTTAGTTATTTTACCTCAAACGAAACATTGACCACTAGTGCGAGTGATGAATATACAAAAATCTCATCTACAAGGCCGACATAAATAAATTTAATAAGCTTTGCATAATCTGAGACAACGTTATAGCACTTGATCACTCAGTGAAGAATGCACTAAATAGAGGACAGAATTGTTCCACGAAACATCTCGTGCTATGGTTGGTGTCTAAATTGATATTAACTGCGCTTCTCTCGTGGGGAAATCAAACCGCTGTCTGATATGGATTAATACTGATATACATCCTAGCGTGGATTCTGAAGAAAATCCTAAATAGGTTTCCGGATTGAAACCAAACTGTGAATAAACCATCTTATATATCGCTGTATACAATTCTCCACATCTTTCTTCTATTCAATGTTACTTATCTTTAAAATCTTCATGAAATAATTCATCTTTAATTGATTCCGTAAATAAATATAATAAATCATTGAAATCATTAAGTTTGTCAATATAATGCACCACTGGTTTTCAATATAACATTATGAGAGGAGAATTAGAAATTAATTTACATTCAGTCAAATCAAAATCGAAATATAATCCAAGAAATACTCTGATCTGCAAAGGGAGATTTTTGTCGAATGTAAATAAATTGATATAAAAAGGAGCAAATGTTACTATTGTAAAGTTTTCTGATATTATTTTTGTTTCAAATTTACTATGTAATCATTAGATGAAAATCGAAAAATACGATGTCTTTTCGGGCGGGAAGATTGTCAAGCGCCATTTTGGAAAGTAGGAGAGACTTAAGAATTGTGAGTCAAAATCTGAAATGTTACAGATGTTTAAACGCCAAAAAAAGTAAGGATAACACCTACCTCAAGCACGATGCTCATCTTGATAGATAGATAGATAGATAGATAGATAGATAGATAGATAGATAGATAGATAGATATGAATAGACTGACATAGATAGATAGATAGATAGATAGATAGATAGATAGATAGATAGATAGATATGAATAGACTGACATAGATAGATAGATATGAATAGACTGAGATAGATAGATAGATAGATAGATATGAATAGACTGAGATAGATAGATAGATAGATAGATAGATAGATAGAGAGATAGATAGATAGATAGGTATGAATAGACTGAGATAGATAGATAGATAGATAGATAGATAGATAGATAGATAGATAGATAGATAGATATGAATAGACTGAGATAGATAGATAGATAGATAGATAGATAGATAGATAGATAGATAGATAGATAGATAGATAGATATGAATAGACTGAGATAGATAGATAGATAGATAGATAGATAGATAGATAGATAGATAAAAAGAGGATAGAGAAGGGCATACAGTGAACACACATAAATACATCTGAATGCAAACGCTACGGCGCTTTCATTAGGCGAAACAAAACGTCCAATCCACTTAGGATTGATTCAACTTTAGATTAAAATTGGATAAACATTTAAATTTAAATACTCGTGTCGCTATACGTCATATATGCACGTACACGCAAAAATATGCTTGTTATATATATATATATATATATATATATATATATATA
>OZ038513.1:80413132-80448132 GCA_964036315.1 Acanthosepion esculentum
ATTAATAAATTAATATATATATATATATATATATATATATATATATATATATATATATATATATATATATATGAGAATAACACTGACATCTGATTTCAACAGATATATTTACCAAAATTAAACAAAAATATCTTGAAATTCTAAAGAGTAAATTTATTCATTAAAATCGCCATTGGCTTGAACCACGGATTCCAGATGAATTCGTAATCTCCTACATCCCTTCTGGGCGATCGATCTACTTGATTAAGTTGATGAATCCTGACATAATCCTTGCCTTCAGTTCATCTTTAGTGTTATAAGGAATTCTGTTGCTCTCTCGTTCAAGTGCGACCGATATATATATATAATGCAGCTTGAGGAGTTAGGTGGCCAGATGTAAACAGTGATGTTGTCGCAGAAATTTTCTGACAGCTATGACTGTGTTCTCCTGCTTTTGTGGCATGGTGCAGTATCCTGTTGCCAGACATAAGGTTTTCCAACAGCCACCCTCTTGACTCAGGGCAGCACTACTTCCCCAAGGCACTTGATGAAGGCCTCCGTGTTAACTCTGAGGCACTGTGGAAATATGAATGGAGGCATAACGTCGCCATCATGAGTTGTCCCCGCACTGAGTAGGTTGGTTGTAGTTGCACTGGAGTTGAGTTGTCACGGAAATAAGTTGGCCGGTGTTGAGTCGGCAGTGTTGAATCAGCGGTGTTGAGTTGGCGGTGATGAGTCGTCCTGCACCCATTTGAATAACGTCAGTTCTTAAATTGTAGTATATGTCTTTTCTGTGACCTCATCAAATTACCTGCAACTTGTTTTGATCAACTTTAGTCAAATAATTGTCTATCTGCCTATTTTCATTAACCTCTTACTTGCTTAGCTCTATATCTTATTTTGTTCTTTCCAGAACACTAAAGTAAGAACGGATCTATCTTTACTTCTTACGCCTGGCAACACTAATTTCTTGAGCTCAGTTCCAACAACCAAGATTGAAATATTAATTATTTCTTAATTCAAAGTGAAAATTTTATGGGTGCTATAAAACGGAAACAATTCTTCTCTAATTGCCAAGGAGGATTTCAGTCATATATGTAGTTTCTAACTGTAAGGACGAAACATAAACAATTATGTATATTCGACCTTTTCATTTTTCATAACCTCTAGACTATATATAGTTTACTTGGGACAATTATCTAACTTTAATTCAAAAGTTGCTATTATTCAGCCCCCCCCCCCCAAGATATATTTTCATGTTTCTTCTATCAAATACTTTTAATTTACAAAACGAAAGACTATATTCCTAAATGAAATGTACGCCAGGAAAAAAACACATCTGGCAAAGAATCAATCTATTAGGAGAATCTCTCAGGGATATTTACGAAAGACGATCGAAAATTACCCGACCTGACGCAGACTTATTTGCTGCATTTCTACCTGAAATTTGCACTGTATAATCCTTGATTTTATTAATGTTCAAACTGAATCAAGGGCATTGACAAGGAAGGGGATTAGGTTAAAAAGTAAATATTTATGATTTACTGTTGCATATGTTTATTTTCATTCACATGACATCAAATTTGTTTTTTACTTTCTGTTTTTCATTTAATAAGTATCTAGGCAATTTGCTATACCTCAGTGGGTGGGGTGTGCGGGTGGTGTACTGGATAGTGGCTCAAAATGAAAAATCGAAGTTTTGACTTCGAATTCCTGTCGAGTTCGTTACATTCATTTACGTACAAATACTCTTGGGAAAGGTATGAACTCTTCTCCTCCCATGTATGGGTTAAATAGCAGAACTTGCATCCGAAAAACTCATTCATTCATTCATAACTATTTTTAAAGTTTTCTTCCCGCCTTTTTTTTCACAGGCATAACTACAAACACTTTTCAGATGTTTCACACGAACTGGAACTGAGTTTAGTGAAAACAAAATTCTGGTATCAAATTAAACAAAAAGACGGTTTGCTAAAATTCAGATTACAATCAAATTTTAAGCGAAAGGTTTAATGATAATAGTGACATTAATCGTTTCCTTATAAGGAAACATTCGACATTTATTGGCCGATCAGGTACTTGCCATAGGTATTAACTACCATCGATTTAGATTCTTCCGGAATTATCCAACATTTGCTTTATATATATATATATATATATATATATATATATATATATATATATATATATATAGGCAGCAATCCTTCTTTTATGCAAGTTTCATTAAAAACGACAGACAAGATACTACGGTTAAGTTTTTTATTTAATTTTTCTTGTGTACGAACAAGAGCTTTCTTTGCTGGACAAAGGGTATGTAAGAACTGTCCAAATGTTTACACAATGTTTGTCCAGCAAAGAAAGCTCTTGTTCGTACACAAGAAAAATTAAATAAAAAACTTAACCGTAGTACCTTGTCTGTCGTTTTTAATGAAACTTGCATATATATATATATATATATATATATATATATATATATATATATATATATATATATATTGCAATCCACAGACAGGTTGTTTCGCTGTATCACAGCTCTTCAGTGTGGCTTTGGTATCAGTCAGAGATTCTATCCCTAGGCTATCGTCCTACGGAAGAGAGGAAGGGGAATTTTAACGTTTTGTATGCGAAATACGTCAGTGGCCCGGAGAGCTCGGTTGAAGAGCAATGCGTTAAAAGCGGTATGAGCCAATGTTTTTAAAATTACCCTTTTCTTATGAGAGCTCAACCGGATTTCCAGGGAGAATATATATTGTCATCCACAGACAGGCTGTTTCACTCTATTACAGCTCTTCAGTATATATATATATATATATATATATATATATATATATATATATATATATATATATATATATATATATATGTTTCATTAAATAATAAGCGTTTATTTATTTTCTGTATTTTTTTTTCATATCGTCTGATAAGCATAATAAAATTATCATCAAAAGAAAAAAGAAAATCACAATATTGCTACATATTTTTTAATCCAAACTAAGCTTTCGGCTTACATAAGACATTATCAAAGATGACAATTATAGTACAATATATTTAAACAATACACGGGCAAAAACAATGATGATAGTCTGTTTCTGTTTACATATACATATATATTTACATATATATATATATATATATATATATATATATACACACATACATATATATATAAAATGTATATGTATATAAATATATACATACACATATATATATATATATATAAAATGTGTATGTATATAAATACACACACACGCACATATATATAATATATATATGTATATATATATATGCAATTTTTATATATATTATTTATATATTATATATACGCGGTACTTATTGGAAATCGCTTAATATCAGTGATAGAGCTAACATATTTAGTTGGATTAATGTGATCCAACTATATATATAGATAGTTTCCAACCTTTATATACTGCCTAACCCTATCAGGCCGATGATTTTATTCCTGTCACGATTGAACAGATATATATATATATATAAATAAAAAGAAAGAACAGTAAGATATAAAATCACTGTGTAACGAAAAAAACATATTTTAAATCAATTAATTTATAATATATATATATATAGTCTCGGGGGAGAGTTCCCGAGGCAGTACCTCCTACATTGCACGAAAGTGAGAAGTTTGGTGTTTGTGTGGGTGGGGGGTATTTTTGGTCCTGGGTGCACGCGTTCAGACTCCACCATATTAAACTGACCTTGTGCCGCACCCTGCCAGCGTTGGGTGACAAGTAAATACAATCTGACTACGGCCGGACGAACTGCCTTTTATCTCTCAATTGTGTTTCTGTTTCCGGATAGAACACAACAGATAAATGAGGGATGCTGTTACCGGGGATTCCAACCCTACGGCAGCACCTCCCTCATTGTGTCAAATAGGGAGGGTCGGTGGAATATCGATTCCAGCGTGACGTTGGTTGCGGGGACCGGGTAGTTTTGGGCCTTATCCCAGGTGCATGCGCTAGGCTCCCCACTTTAAACAGGGCTTGCGCCATATCTTTTCACTGTGCGTGGACGAGTAAATACAAAGTATAGTATCTGTTGACGTCTCTAATACTAATGGTAATATTAGTAATACTAATGGTAATATTAGTCTTTTCTTTGTAAGGAAACATTACTTCTTAAAACACCTTTCCCGGGAAAATCGGTTTCTCAAGTTCATTGGCTGTTATTTCCCTTTCTAGTATTAATGGGAGTTTCCTTCCTAACCTTTTGTTTAAGGTAGTTTGGAAAGTGAACATCTTGATTTTCTTTTCGAAAGTTTTCAAGTGCTGTGGGTTTTTGCAATTTGATAAAGTTCTTTGTTCGTGATTCTGTTAGGCCAATCCACGAGATCCAAAAAATGACCGTCCTTTTCAAAGAGGATCAGTCCTCTTCAGCCTTTCCACAGTTCTCATAAAGGGCTGAAAATAGTTTCGTAGAACTTAAATCAAATACAGTCTCAAATACAAGAGCACGAAAAAATAGACATTACAGATGTACTTGCCATTCTGTGCCCATAAAAGCCGGACAAACCCCAGTGACCAGTCGTCTAACGAGATATTTCTTCATAAAATAGACAGCTACTGGTGTCCTTCCAGTTGTAGCACTTTACTCAAAGTTGTCTCCCCTGTTAAAGAGATAAATGTTTAGCGATATATTGTCTCAGCTGAAATTGTGAGAAGACCGAAAAAGAGATATTACACATTATTAACATTGAAGGCTTTTTTTATGTTTATATTTCTACTCTACGCTAGACCAACATAGTTAAGAAGCATAAAAATTTCGTTAGAAACAAAGAATACTGAAGAGGAAGAGGAAACTTGAGGCATCAGAAATGTGGTTCTACAGGAGGATGGTGAGGATACCATGAACCGCACATGGGATAAAAGCGATAGTTGAAATTTGTAGGGCACATCATGAATAAAGAGGGCTTGGAAAATCTGATACTCACAGAACAGACTGGAGGCAAGAGAGACTGAGGAAGGCAGCGCTTGACATACTTCGTGATGATGAGTAAATGGATGGCAGAACAAGGTTTAGGAGATATAAAAAAGAAACAATTTATTAAGAGCCTTATTTATTGATCGCCTACGTCCTGAAAGGACAGGGCACGTACAAGAAGATGGTTCTTTTATGAAACGAAACCCTCTCTCTATATTTACGATGTTATTTTATTCTCTGTGTTTTCTTAAATTCTTACTTATTTACTACAAAACTTATTATTTATTTTCCTTTTCCTAAGTTTTTCCTTTTATGGTTCAATTTTCTATTTTCCAATCTCTTTGAATCGTTAATCTATTTTTAAATTCATTTAATTCTCTTTCTTCTTTCTTTCTGCTGTTTTCTTCAGTTTTTCTCGTTCATGAATATTCCCCTGTCTTTTTCAATTTTTTTCATAATTTCTTGCCTTCTTTTTCACTCTTATTTTCTTTTCCTTTCATCGATTATACCCTTTCTTTTCCCGTTTTCAATATTTTTCATTATTCATAATTATTTTCTTCTTTTATATATTAATTTACTTGTATTTATTTCTTATCACGCTTATTCTTTCTCTTTCTTTATTCTTTCTCTTTCTTTTAAATGTTTATTTTCTATTTGGCCATTTTTTTTTCTCTCTTTGTCACTGTTTATTGTCTTTCTCTTTTCTCTCACTCTCTTTAGCTTCATTGAACAACATATTCACCTTTTTCTTTTACTATCGTTTGCCATCTTTCAGGCCACTTAATAATTCCATTCTCCCAGAAACTTTATCTTTCTAAGCAAAGAACTGCTTAAGGTACCTTTTGCAGTTCTATAAGAAAATTGGTTTTCTTTCATTAAGCGGATTCTGTAAGGACCAGACGGAACGGTAATCCGAAGATTCAATTTCTGAAGAATACACTGGATGAGTGAGAAATTCGCAGTCAAGTTGTAAGTTGTTTTTTTTTTGTTTTTTGTTTTTTGCTTGGTCATCCAAGAAACTTGCTGAATAATGTCATCCTGATAAAATATTATGCCATTGACGCTTGTTGAGGATTACTGCTTTCATTTGCTCTAAATGAGAGTAACACTTGTTTGAAGCAACGACATGTTTCAAAGGTAAATACTACGTTCCTATTCCACTATATATATAATATTGTCTTATTTGAATGATGACCAATCATGGCTCGTCATGTTTCATTTTGTTATCTCCACCATTGTTTTGTTGTAATGTACCTACTTTTCAGCGTCTTCTGATCACAATAAAATTTTAATAAGATTTTATCTAATCATATGGAAGATACACCTTAAAGCAATTAACATAATCAAGAAACTGTCCATACATTCTTTAGACAGTATTCTTTTCTTTGTTTCTAACAAAATTGTCCAGTCTTATAGTATATTGCTTGGCTTTTGGAACTCATCTTTTTGTTTCGTTAATTTATTCTTAACTGGACACTTCTTCTTCTCTCTCTGTCTCTCTCTCTCTCTCACACACACACACACACACACACACACACACACACACACACACATATATATATATGAAGAAATATACTCTTAAGGTGTGCTATATTTATGGGATAAAGTGCACAATATCAGAGATAGAGCGTGTGTAAATATAAAAGTGAACATTGAAGTCAACACTTAGAGGCGACAGGCTGTTTCATGCTAGACGCAATCGTAGCCTGACGATTACGTCTAGCATGAAACAGTCTGTCGCCTCTAAGTGTTGACTTCAATGTTCACTTTTATATATATATATATATATATATATATATATATATAAGCCGACGTGTTTCGCCCAATGTGGACTTTTTCAAGCCAAAAACGAAATGAATTTATCAAAACAAAGAAACTATTAACAACAAAACAAAATTCTTCCAGTTGCTAAGGACATTTTGTTTTGTTGTTAATAGTTACTTTGTTTTAATAAATTCACATATATATATATACACACACACACATATATATATATATATATATATATATATATATATATATATATATATATATATATATATATATATATATATATATATTAAGACATTTTTATGTTTATACATTATAGATACAAATATAGATACAAATATTTAATTAAATGTTCTGTTTATAATAAACAGTATTAACAACATTTACCGGCCTGAATGTCCGAGAAATTTTCATAGAAAACATGAGTCCTCCGACAGGAATCGAACCTGTATCCTATACGGAACCGAGATATAGCCCGACGTGCTTCATTAAGCCTGTCGGAGGACGAATATTTTCTATGAAAATTACTCGGACATTCAGGCCGGTAAATGTTGTTAATACTGTTTATTATAAACAGAACGTTTACTTACTTAAATATTTGTATCTATAAAAAGAACGTATAAACTTAAAAAATGTCTTAATATATATATATATATATTGCGGACTTAAACGTTACGTCACTAAACTGCAATAATGCAGATTAAATTTTTAAAAGTTAAAGTAACTTCTTATAAATATTTTTTATTGATAATATTGTACTTTCATTCTGTTTACTCATATTTCATTTGGTTCTAAAATTTGGTATTTAAAGTCAAATTAAATCATTAATGTTTAGTCTTTTGTGTCATGATAGGTTTGTAGGTAAAGTAGTAAGAGTTTATTTTCATACCTGCATTTGGAAATGATCTCTCTCTCTCTCTCTCTCTCTCTCTCTCTCTCTCTGTGTACACACACACACTCACACACACATACACATTTATATATGTTCTATTTCTCTATTTCCATATATAATTATCTTTATATTATCATATCTCTCTTTCTATCATTATCTCATCTCTCTCTTTTTCTCTAAGTTTCTTTTTCAGGCTTTGTCTTCATACCTCTCTTCCCCTCTCTATTCTCTTTATTTCTCATGGTCTTTGTTTCTCTCTTTTCCTCTCCTTTTTCCTTTTGCCAACTGTCACGACCAATCATTTTCCACCCTTTGACAACCTGTTTTGTTTTTTCGATTTTGCCAAAGCCGACATTCAACACCAAAAATAGATCATCGATGTTGATTCCATGTCTTCAGTTATCGATATCCATCCGATTGAATCTCCTTCTCTACCCCCGCCACCTCCTCATTCACATTCCAACAAAACATCGACGCCGCCGCCTCCATCGGTAATAACAGCGACAAAGGTGTAAAATGGCGCTTTTCTAACTTCCATTGTTTTTTTTCTTTTTTTTTTTCACTGATTTCAATCTCGGCCACTTCCTCCAGTGAACATACTTTTCCCTCCCCCCCCTACCACAACGCTCATCCTCCTCCAATCACTTTTTTCTTCATATCCACCTCATCTTTATCGTTCATTTGCTTCTTGACCTCTTGACCTCTTCCCTAAGTCCTTTCTGTCTTTTTCCCATGTTTGGCATCCCCCTTCCCTGTCTCCTCCTGAAACTCGTTACTCACTGTTAATCCACATTTCTCCTTCTCCCTATTCAACAGTTTTTTCTTTTTCTCTTATTCTTTCTCAGTGTTTTTTTTTCTTCTTCTAACCCTTTTTCCTTTGCGTTTATTTTTTCATATTTCATTTCTCCCTTCTTTATCTTCCCTCTCTTCCTCCTTTACACAGCATTATTTAATATCTGTCTACCCGTCTCTTTTTTTTCTTTTTTTTTGTCTTCCCCTTAGTTTTCTCTTTATTTCCTTCATGTCATTCTTCTTCTTAATTCTTTCTATTATGTACCTATTACCTTCTTTCTTTCTTTCTTTATTTCTTTCTTTCTCTCTTTCTTTCTTTCTTTCTTTCTTTCTCTCTTTCTTTCAAACTCATATTTTATTTTATTTTACTTCCTCCTCCTCCTCCTCCTCCTCCGTTTCCTTCTTTGTCTTCTTCTTCTTCTTTAAATAATTAGTGATTACGTTATGTCTATAAATTTCACATCTACTCCAACAACACAGTACTTATCACTAAGGACATTTACATTTACGACCTGTATCTAGGTATTTCGGAGGCATGGTGGAGTAATGGATTGGGGAATCCGAGAACCGAGTTCGAATTCAAGTCGAATCCATTGCATTCACTTACGTGTTAATACCCTTGGGAAAGGTATGAATCCCCTTGCTCTTCCTCCAGCTATGGGTAAATAGCTGGACAGACTGGGTTCTCTAGCCTTGGATTACAACTGGTCTACCGCAGAAAGAAATGTCCATCAACTACGGGGAAAAAATCTGTCATGTATCGAAAGATACATGATCGCCTAAGTGTGTATCACGCATGACAGATAACTGACTGATTTAGGTAAAGAAGTGATGTGTTAATTTAGGTCTTGATGTATAACATAACTATATTTTTCATCTTGTCTTTTGCCATATCACGTTGAAACACCGGTTCCGTACGATCACCGAAGTTAAGTCAAGTCGAGCCTGGTCAGGACCTACATGGGTGACCTCTTGGAAATACGTGGTGCTGTAAGTTTGAATGTTAGGGTGGTGTAATGGATAACGGCTTGGAATTGGATATCGGAGCATCGAATTCCAATTCCAATCGGGTTCTTTAGATTTTCTTATGCGCAAATACCCTTCGGAAAGGAATTCACCTCTTTTCCCCCACCTATGGGTTAATTACTCGGACCTCTATCAGTAAATCATTATTATCTCCAAAACATTCTTATAATCTAAAACTGTTTTCTGGCTTTAAATAACCAAATGTTTGATAAACCGGAAATAGAAACAATTCAATCAATCTCGTCTTTTGCCAACAGAGGCCAATAATGACTTGATTTAATATCTCTATTTATTTTTCCATACGTCCAAATTTTGAAATAAGATATGATTTGTTAAGATAAGTTAGGATCATACGATACGGCCAGCTGATACTGGGCAAGATGTGACACCTGGAATAACATTTGTTACTACAGTATAACAATAATCTCGGGTCGGTAGTACTTGTTAGGGTCCCAGCTATGGGCAAATATTGAACCCCCAAACAAAAAAAATGCGAAAGTATACAAATACATTTTTATTGTCAAAATATCAGCAATATATTATTATATAAAAGCACCAACAATACATTTTACCTGAAGTTGAAGTCATAAAATTCTGTTCAAAAAATGACTCACAGAGGTGTTGATATGCCACTAAACAAGATCAACTGAACCAAGCAATAACCGAAGATGACAGAAATTAATTGTTCATATCAGAAAAAGAAAACAAATGCGAAATATCAACAACAAAAAAAAGAGAAAAAGAAAGTTGGTTCACTGAGTCGTGTCAGCATTGTTTTCATCTTACACATTAATAAATCTAGCATTCGTCCGTGAATTGAATCTGGTCTGGTGCTCCAGTTGTTATATCTTGAGAAGTTTGACAAAATTCAAAGAAGTGTCTGCAGTAGAATCAGCCCTTTTCTAATATCTCGACATCACTCTCTTTCCTGCCAACGTGACGTGGCTTTCCGCTGTCTTTTTTAAAAAGATTTTCATGGCAACTGTTCTGATGAGATTTTTTTGTTAGTGCCTCGACTACATAAATTTAAGCGTGCAACTAGATTGGCAGTTAGGTCTTACTGTTTTACTGTTGTACTAGCTATATGCAACCGTCATTTCTATTCTAAAAGTTTCTTTTCTCGCACTTCTGACCTGTGAAACTACTTTCCGATTTCTTGCTTCTTTGCCACCTACAATCTTCAACCCTTTAAATCTAACGTTAATCGCCATATTATGTCTTCCCGAAACCTGCTTCTATATTTCCCTTTCCTCACTTCTCCTCACTAAAATCTTAGCATTCGCTTTCACACCCTTTAACCCTCCCCACTTTCGTTCTAGTAGCAATATCACCTTTCTTTTGAATGGAATGATTTTCAAGAGAACATTTTGGAATGTTGCTTTTACCGAATCCGTCAGTGATGAATTTGCTACGTGTAATCGCAGGGAGACGCCAATTAATTAGCCATTTTTTAAATTTTTATTTTTTTAATATTAAGTTCTTTTAATGTGAATAAGATGCGGTTTCTTCAAACATATAATTAGCAATTACTTTTTAAATATTAATAACATTCAATCATTTTCAAGCAGCCAAGTTACATTTCGTCAATACTATGTTTCGGGGAGCATATTTTGACCAAGATGATGAAATCTATGTTCAAATCCCGGAAGATACTGTTTCTAATGAATGGTTATTGAATAAATTTCTATTCCCGAACTTAGTAAATACTTAGACCCAAATATAAATGACCAATATTTACTTACTCCTGAATCAAGTAAATGATTTGGGCTCAAATCTCAACGACGAATTTTTACATTGACCAAGTAATCGCTTATAAATGTAAACGCCATTCCCGAGCGAAGTAAATAAGTACAAATTATATTATAATGAAAATAAAGTTTGATTTCGGCTATCTTCTTTTTTTTTTCTTCTTCTTCTTCTTCTTCTTCTACGTAACGTGTCCATTCAGGCGATCATGGCTCTTATCACTTCCGATCTCTCTTGCCCTCAATACGCGCCCCGTGAAGGTTAATTTTCACAAGCCCCACTTCCTCATTACGTGTCCAAAAAATTTCAGCCGCCTTTTCCTGATACTGAGAAGGGTTAGAACTTTATAAAATCAAACAGACAAACTCTTCATGTATATTTCGTCTTCCTATTTTCTAATCCATGAATGTGATAAAACACACACACACACACACACACACACAAACACATACACACACACTCACACACCAGACGTGTGGATATATATATATATATATATATATATATATATATATATATATATATATATATATATAGTTCAAGAAAGACATTTTGGTCACTAACACAGAAAAAGAGTATGTCTCATATCGAGATTATTTAACATCGAAAAACATAAAGGAAAAATGAATTATTTTTAATAATATATGGAAATCTCCACCCTTTGCCTGATGACGGTCGCAAGACCAGAAACACGTGTAGCAAAATTATGGAAAATAAAGCATAATATTTTTTTTTAAATCCACATTACAACCAAAAACGTTTGCGGTTTCTCTCTTCTTTTTAATATATATATATATATATATATATATATATATATATATATATATATATATATATATATATATATATAGTGATGATCCGCTGTCCTTTAAAAGGGCTGTGGTGAAATAATTTATTATATGGAACCTTAAAGTGGTCTGTTTTTATTTAATATATATATATATATATATATATATATATATATATATATATATATATATATATATATATATATATATATATATATATATATATATATATATATATATGTAGGTGTGTTGGGAGTGTAAATGTAGGCATGTTTGTGTATGATGTGGAGAGTGTGTTTGTGCGTGCATCTGTAGTGGCGGTATGTACATTTCATCAGTCAATTATTAACCACTTTGGCACGGTTGTCTCTTCAGGCCGACAAGAATAAAGAATCTAGATATTTAACTGCATTTAGTTTCCATAGGAGTCAAGGTAGAGTAATAGATATCGGCTCGGATTGAGGAATCGGAGAGCTGAGTTCGAATTCCAGACGTGCTAATACCCTTTTTCTTCTCCCCCCCTCCCCGAGTTATAGGTAAATAGCAGGACAGACAGGGTTGTGTAGCCTTGGACGGCAACTGATCTACTGAAGAAAGAAATGGCAACCTACTGCAGGAATAAAATCTGCCTCGTCAGTCATGTATCGAAAGGTGCATGATCGCCTAAGCGTGTATCACGCATGGCACATAACTGACTGACTTTCCATAGAAGCAAACAATACGGCATAATCATCAGTAAAATTATCATTGCCATAGAGCCTGAGTATAAATCCCACCGAAATATATATGGTACAAAGAGGTTTTGTAGATAGTTCATAAATTTAAATTTGTGTTAAATTCTTCTATGTGCCGTGTCCCTTCGGGCACTGGCGATCGTGGATCACCACAATGTCCGTCCTTTGTCGCTCTTAATAAATTTTCTCTTTTTTTTTTTTTTTTTGTTATCTCTCCTAAACCTTGTTGTGCCATCCATTTACCAAGCTCGTTAGGCAGGGGTTATGAGTTGTTTTCCTCTGTTCCTCATGCCTTCAATCTATCCTGTGAGTATCAAATTTTCCAAGCCCACTTTCCTCATTATCTGCCCCAGAAATTGCAATTGTTTCTTCCTGATGTTAACTGTAAGTGTCCGTTGTGCTTCCATTTTTTCTAAAGCTTTCTCGTTGTTCTCATGTTCGGTCTCTTGTTTCCACAGCATCGTTCTGAAGAAGCACATTTACTTTAAGTCTCTTCTTCATCTGTGAAAAGATTGTCCAGCAGTCACCGCCATATAAGAGGCTTGATACTACATAAGAGTTCAGTATTCATTTTTGATGTTTCTAACGAAAATTATTCTTTTCTTTGCTTAGCTTTTGAAGGCATCTTTCGCGATCCCAATACGCCTTCTGATATCATTGTCACACTTTCCATTCAAATTCTGTTAAAACAGACAGATATTTAAATTAGATATAATGTTAGATATTTAAATTGATAAAATTTAGATATAAATTCATTATATTTTGTTACAACGAATGTTATTGCTGTTTCTAAATAAATACAGTGCTCTGAAAACTGCGACAACTTTCATTCTAACCAGAGAGAAAGGGTAATCAGAAAAAAAGGAAGAAGAATCATTATTTATTTTTTTCTTTCTCACTTTTTACTTCTTTTCTTTTTTCCTTCAGCAAATACTTGTTATTTCTAATTTTCTAAAATCTCTTTTTCTTTTACGTTCCTTCTTTCTGTCTCTCTCTCTTTCTTATTCGAATTTTCCTTCTTTCTTTCTTTCTCTCTCACTTTCTTATTCGAATTTTCTTTCTTTCTTTCTCTCTCTCTCTCTCTCTCTCTCTCTCTTTCTTATTCGAATTTTCTTTCTTTCTTTCTTTCTCTCTCTCTCTTTCTTATTCGAAATTTCCTTCTTTCTTTTTATTCGTTTCTTTCTTATTAACTCACTCTTATTACGTTGGTATTTATTCCTTATCACGCGTAGAGTCATAAATCTCGAAGTAGACCATAATATGAACTGTAACGTTAACAGCCGTGAGTGTATCGAGGGTAAGACAGACAGATGGAGCCCGTCCCTTCTCAGATTTGGTTAGAATTTAGATTTTCCTTTCTTCTTCTAGACTGATTACCCTATCAGGGCTAAAGAATCCAGTCTTCCTTATTGTTGTGGGGCTCTCCCCCTTTTACACAAGATGGACTCGTCTAAAGTGTACTTATTCTGACAGAGTGGAGATACGTGGAGTACACAGGGTGTTCACAAAGAGATACGTTGAGATAAGGTTGAGATACGTAGAGTCCACAGAGAGAGAGATAATTACGGCTTCCCTTACAGAGACTAGTACATATATTTTCTACTAACCCGTATTCCTGGACTACTAATCTTCATTTCAAGTTTGTATTCTTACGTTCAATACACTTATTTTCCTATTTCAATTACTGGCGTTATTTATTTATTTGTGTCGGATTCCCTCCCCGGAATCCACAACACTTATTGTATACAAGCATTAGAAATTCAGAGTCTTCCTTCTGTCTGCCATTTACTCTGACCCACGACTAAAGGACGATGGATTCATGCTTTTACTGCAAAGTGAATGAAACAGCTTGTTCGTTTTGTTTTACGGCATATCAACCTCAACGGGTTATTTAATGCCGACAAAATTTTTATTGTTGGTAATATTTTTTTCAAAAACCTATTTCTGGTAATAATTTTCCTTCAAATATAGCTGGTAATAATTTTTTACGAAAACGTATTGCTGGTATTAAAACATATTTTTACACGTTTTGACTCCAGTTTAGGGGATTAAATATTTGCATATAGCTGGATCAGGGTGGATCTGGGAACCCCAGCAATTCAGAGGAGGTTCCGCGCTCCTCAAAACCTCCTGAGCAGAGGCCTTGCTGTTGGACGTAGTTTATCGTCTTACCCAGGACGTGGATGTAGTTTATCGTCATACCAGGATGGAATGAACCAGATTCGGTTAAAATTTGAACTCGGCATGCCAGTTTTAATTGCCACACCGTTAACAGTTACGTTAGTTACATACTGAATAATGATTATACAAATGTTAAAATCGTGATTTCTGATATCACCACAACGAACATTAAGGCAACGTACTTTTATTAAACTGGCACATGGCTATATTTTTTGAGCACTCAGGAAATATCACTACCAATACTTTTAGGTACTTTATTGTATAAAATATGGTTATTAATTCGTGAATAGATGAACACATATGTAGTCATTTAAGTAATTCTAAGAGAGCATTCGTCTAAGGCATTTGTAAATAGAGCTTAACGATTACAAGGAATTGCACGCTTAATATTCTTCTTCCCGATCTGGACACGAGAAGGAAATATAAAAGTTTTAAATTTAGCACAAAGTATCATATTTTAAATACCTATTTGAAACTATACGATATATACTATTTTTCTTTCAATCTATTAATAATATATGACGTATATATTTGTATATCCCTCTCTAAGTATGCATGCATATACTTTTTGTGTATATGCACAGATTTATATATTGTATGTAACTGGAATGCAACAGACGTACATTGAGGCACACACACACACACACACACACACACACACACATCGGTTTATATTCATACATTCGCATATGAATGTTGAAATGCAAGTCGATTGATCTGATAAGTTAACATAAAAATATATTACACCGTTCAAAGAGACATATCGAAACGGCGTCTATCTCAATAAATATGTATATATATATACATATCTATAACTATTTATCTCTATACATATGTGTGTGTGTGTGTGTGTGTGTGTGTGTGTGTGTGTGTGTGTGTGTGTGTGTGTGTGTGTACACATACAGACAGACATATAGAGAGAAAGAGAGACACGGGAGAGTGGAGATTTTACGCAAAAATTCGCATACGCACTCATACATACACACGCGCGTGCACACACACACACACACACACACACACACACGCATATATATATATATACATAAAGATGGATATATATAAATATATGTCATATTCTTTTACATACATATGAGAAGAATAATTATATATTTGCGCAAAAACACACTGTATGGATAAACACACACATACACATACATATATATATATATATATATATATATATATATATATAAATATATATATATATATATATATATATATATATATATATATATATATATATAGAGAGAGAGAGAGAGAGAGAGAGATGAAGGGGGAGGGATATTGAAAGATGTAAAATAGGAAAACATCCGTCTAAATACATTCAGCGGTATATAAATATGATCATCATTATATATATTTTAATATTGTTCAATATATATATATATATATATATATATATATATATATATATATGAATATATATATATATATATATATATATGAATATATATATATATATATATATATATATATATATATATATATATATATATATATATGTAAATCGTCATTCGAATGATTGTTCTTATCACTAGCTGCTTTTTATTCTCTTTATCCTTAATTCATTTGAAAAGAAAGCCTCCAGTGATGAAATTATCTGATTTAACTTAATTTTAAATGAATTACTATCTGCAGAGATACGTTAAAATCAAACCAAAAGTAATTACATTCTATGTCTTAGTGTACCGTCACATAATTACATAAACATACGAAGTATCTTCCATAACAGCGCGTTCAGCAAGCAAGCGTCAATTGTATTTATTTATATTAGAAATAAAACGAAGCTTGGACGATCTTCTCATTCTTTTTTTTCTTTTTTTTGTTTCTTTGTTTTAATCTTATTTTTGACAAAATCAAATCTTTCTCGCAGCCATCTTTGAAATGCATACCGTAACCTTTCGCTCTCTCTTTCTCTCGCTCCCTCTCTCTTCCTCTCTCTTCCTCTCACCTTCCTTCCCCTCTCTCTCTCTCATTACGTTCGTGCCTACTTATTTAATATGAATTAAAAAAAACATTTTTACGCCTATTCAATATGGAGTGGTGTCTTTTCAATAGTTTTCTTTAAATTTAGAAACAAAATGCACTTTGAGTGGATTAATCTTTTAACTTTATATTTAAGGATCGTATACTGTTTCTAATTATTATTTAATTATGTAAGAATTCATCAGGACTACTTTTCGAATGAAAAGCTTTGTACTTGAAAATATTGTTAAACTTTCGTGGTATCATAATAAAGAAAAAGATTTCAATGCTCATCGAGAAAGCAACTGCCGTAGAACAATAATGTCTATCTCCAAAGCCATTGTTAATGTATTCATCACTCAAAGAATCTGGCTTAGTAACAGATTTCACATTGTCCTGTAAACCTTTATATTCAAATCGGCAAGTTAAAGTATGATTTTTCTATTAAAAACTTATACGAAAATTGTTATATACATTTCCGTTGTTTGTAGACATTATCAGATAATCCAAAGGATAACTTTTATAAGAGGTCTTATTATTCAAAGAATATTTATCTGAATACATGTTCACTAGAAATATCAATTGCTTATAATAATATTCTAAGATAAAAAAATAATTTAGATTTGGTTCTGCATTTGTGACTTTATTCTCTCTGTACAGAAATAAAATATTGACAAATCAGATGCGAAAAACTTTACTTCTATTAAGATGTTGCCGGACATTTGGCCGACAGATATTTGGCCGACAGATATTTGGCCGACGGACATTTCACCGAAAAAGTACAAGTAAAAATAGTAACAAGCAATACATTAAGTATTTTAATTAGCAGTATAATAAGGTGGAATAGGACTAATAATTACCACTGAATTTCAAGTGATTAAATTGTTAAATCTAAATTTAAAGTTAAAATTTTTCTTATTTCAGTATGTGTTTATTGAAATTAGTATTTTTAAAAATATTTGAGTGCATTTGGGTAAAAAGTAGCAGCTAATTATTTAAATTCGTATTTAACAGTAAGATAAAAGCTAATTCATCCCTTTAAGATTATGATCATTAAAAACGAAATTGAAAGATCTTTCATATTGTAAAAGCTTAAGATTTTTGCTGTAGTAAAAGGTGCTTTTTCTCAAAATACTTATCCTTTTACAGTAATATTTCAAGTAAAATATAATATATACAGAATAGATTTTATAAAATAGCCTCTCAACAAAAACGAAAAATTATAATTTAATCCAGTAAATAAATATAAATATATGTAGCACATTACGATAAAGAGTGTGACATACATGTAAGCCACATTCGGTTAAATGTCCGTCGACCAAATGTCCGAGTACCGTATTAAGAACATTGTTTTTCTCTGTTTTGCATTTCCGATCACACATAGTTTGTGATCTTTAACGATTTATAAAATATTTAATATATTATAAAATATTTTTAATTTATATTTTCTCTTGTCCGATTAATTCCATTTTGAATGTGAAAAAAAATCTCAAAGTCTCAATGAAATGTTCCTAATAAGAAAATGAAAACTGATTCCCAACAGTCGACAATAAAAATTTTCTCCTTCTTGGTCTGTAGATTTAAAAATATTTTATTAAATCATAGAAAAATATATGAATCAATGAAATTAATGTATTTATTGAACAAAATAACTAATAATGACAAAACAAAAGTCATTGAAACAAAGCAAGTTCAGTCGACCAATGGTGACAATTCCAGAACAACGTAACTATAAACAATTTTTTCTATCCTCTGCCAGCCGCTATGATGGAGAAAGCATTACCTCGAACCGTCGCCACTGAGGTTCGTTCCTTAATCGAGACGCAATCGCGCCAATCTTCCGAAGGAACGACATCGAACGAGGGCCAATAACCCCTGAAGTCTCCACTGCCACAGGAGTAAAGAAAAATCTATCAGCAAGAGAAGAATATTTAGCTACTTTTTTTTACAGTATTTACATTAGTCGAACTATTGTCCTCATCTTTGTCGCCATATTTGTCATATTTTTTTAATTCTGCGACTCGGGCGACGAACCCCGGCTCAACCGCGGACCTGATCAAATTACCGGCCGAAAATGTATCTGCACAGGTCGCATCCCAAATCAACGACTTACCCATTTTAACAGGGAAGATGGTAATGCCATCCGGCCGCTTTCCATCACCACGGTCGAGGCCTACGGGTTCGATTTGGGAAGGGAACCCAGCTGCATTCAAACCTCTTTTGATGATGTCGTTATTTGCTGCATGCCGTGGAAAGAATCTGTAGATTAGATTGAAACGTAAAACTGACAGCCACTATGCAACGTTATTTCCTATGTTCCCATTGTCTTCATCTTTCCTTTTATTTAAAAAAAAACAAAAAAACTCAATCTCTTTTCTTAATCCTAAAAAAACTTTAAATTTTTCATAACTGCAATCACGAGATTGGACACATATACACATGTATACGCGCACGCATACAAACGCACACGCACATGCGCACGCGCACATACACTCAAAAGGGCAAAAGTCAGATTAACGCTAATAATAAGAGTATCCCAATTATATCATCAAACTTAGTATAAAAAAAAACGCAAATAAGAAAAAACAGTAGTTAATTGCTGAAACCTCCGGAAGAGTGGATCAAAAAATTACCAAAAAAAAGTTCATCTACAAAACTTGAGTTGATGAATATAATATCAATCAGCTAAGTGACAATTTCCATTTCTATTAACCTATATATATATATATATATATATATATAAACTAAAAACCTAACGAGCCAGAACCTATCTACTACCTAGTTTTCATCTAAATGATCACCAGAATAACTCTGGCTGATCCTGATGAGCTGTTAGGTGAAACCTAAGTAGATAGTTTCTGGCTCTTGAGGTTATCTAGTTTTTGCTCTACTTAGTGTATTAAGCATGTTTCAACTTAGGTTACACTGTCGGTGTTTTTTTCTTTTTTCTTTTTGGCCAGACATTGCGGTGTTGCTTGATTATATTCAAGCGGCACGGATGTTTTTAGTCTTTTCTTTTTCTTGACTTTTTATCCCTGATATTAATTTTTTCTATTTTTTTTAATTTTTTTATTTATAAATTGTATTATCTGTTTGTTTTTCCTCACACCGCCCGAATATAAGTAATATGCGTGTGTGGATATGTGCGTATGTGGGTGTGTGGATGTGAAGAGAAAGAGAAAGTGAGAGAGGACATAGGAATCAGCACTGCATAATGACTGTCAATTTCACACCTCAAGCGATGCGCTTGAGGTGTGGAACTGACAGTCACTATGAAAGCTCTGTCTCTCTATATGCAAACGCTCAATTTCCGATATATTCCCCATAAATATACTAAATTTTGAACAACACAGACGCCCCCCACACACACACACACGCCCCCCACACACACACATATATATGTTTGTAAATTCTTGAAATGGATCCATAGTTCCTATTCATTATTCATTCACTAATCTCTTTCCAGACAGAAACATGGCTCAGTGCAATAATTCGAAGAAAAAACTTACTTATGAAAAATATTTAAAAAATCATTTTAAAAATATGTATAAGAATAACAGTTTTTATGAAGTATAAAGAATTTTTTTTATAGTGTTGTGAGTTCAATACTTGGTAACAGCAGAGGTAAACAAAAACGTGGACAGTTGAGTTACTAAAGGGAGATAACTGAAACTGGGATATCTAGAAAAGGCATGTCACGTGGAACTAGTACAATCTACCCCGGTGAAATAAAGGGTTCTGCTCGAAATTCCAACCTATATCACCTGAAGAAGACCGGAGCTTACAACGACAGAAACGTCGTGAATACGACAATAAAGATGAGGTCAACGGTCCGAACAATGTAAATAGTTAAAATACCTCACCACAGAAATAGAAACAGATATAAAATATTATCCGTGATTTTCTTGCAAGCAAACTATAACATTTTCTCAGTTCGTCGTAAGTGTTTTTTCTAGTACTTCCTTATTTTATGCTGCGATTCGTAAAGCTTACATTGGGTAGAATTTAATCAAATTTACGCACCTGGAGAATGCAATTTATTTAAAACCTAATAGAGTTTCAGAGCTTCTTTTAGCTTAAATGCTTCTAACTTAGCTAAAGTAACTGAACTTACTTTGATTTTTACATGCATTTATTAATACTGAAAGTAAGAAACAAAGTTGTACGGCCATTATTGTCATGACGATTCTGAACAGATTTGGGACTTTTCCCACGTCCGTTACCCTATTTTATTGTTGACGTTTTCGAATAAAATTTCTACACGAAAAATTGGTTTGCAAGTAGATTTCGCTGATACAGGAAGTGAATCTCATTTTGATGTTAAATGATCCTAAAATTTTAATTTCAACCAAGTTCTTAAATTCATTTCAGCTGAAGTGAAAATTTAAATGCCATTGATTGTTTTACTTCTAAATTTCCAGTCAAGTTCGATCTTCAAAATTTTAAAAACAATGTCAAATCGTTTGTCTTTTTCATTCCTGTTCACTAATTGTTCTTTCGCCTTAATAATGTTTTTCTTCTTTTTTTTTATATTCTTCCAAACTTGCGTCTGCGTGGCTTTTTTTCTTTGCGTTGGTGGAACGATTTCAAAAATTGTCATTTAAAGAATTAATTTAATGAAGGAATAAATTAAAGTTTATCTCGCTTGTAAAAGCCGATATTCAAAGGAAATGCCTAAAATTTCAATTTTATATTCAAGCGAAATGTCTAAAATTTCAATCTTATATTCAAGGGAAATGTCTAAAATTTAAACTTTATATTCAAGCGAAATGTCTAAAATTTCAATCTTATATTCAAGGGAAATGTCTAAAATTTAAACTTTATATTCAAGCGAAATGTCTAAAATTTAAATCTTATATTCAAGCGAAATGTCTTAAATTTAAACTTTATATTCAAGCGAAATGTCTAAAATTTAAATCTTATATTCAAGCGAAATGTCTAAAATTTAAATCTTATATTCAAAGGAAATGTCTAAAATTTAAACTTTATATTCAAGCGAAATGTTTAAAATTTACATCTTATATTCAAGGGAAATGCCTAAAATTTAAACTTTATATTCAAGGTAAATGACTAAAATTTAAACTTTATATTCAAGCGAAATGTCTAAAATTTAAATCTTATATTCAAGAGAAATGTTTAAAATTTAAACATTATATTCAATGGAAAGGTCTAAAATCTAAACTTAATATTCAAGGAAAATGTTTAAAATTTAAATTTTATATTCAAGGGAAATGTCTAAAATATAAACTTTATATTCAAGGGAAATATTTAAAATTTAAACATTATATTCAATGGAAATGTCTAAAATTTAAACTTTATATTCAAGGTAAATGACTAAAATTTAAACTTTATATTCAAGCAAAATGTCTAAAATTTAAATTTTATATTCAATGGAAATGTTTAAAATTTAAACATTATATTCAATGGAAATGTCTAAAATCTAAACTTAATATTCAAGGAAAATGTTTAAAATTTAAATTTTATATTCAATGGAAATGTCTAAAATTTAAACTTTATATTCAAGGTAAATGACTAAAATTTAAACTTTATATTCAAGCGAAATGTCTAAAGTTTAAATTTTATATTCAATGGAAATGTTTAAAATTTAAACATTATATTCAATGGAAATGTCTAAAATCTAAACTTAATATCCAAGGAAAATGTTTAAAATTTAAATTTTATATTCAAGGGAAATGTCTAAAATATAAACTTTATATTCAAGGGAAATGTCTAAAATTTAAACTTTATATTCAAGCGAAATGTCTAAAATTTAAACTTTATATTCAAGCGAAATGTTTAAAATTTAAACATTATATTCAATGGAAATGTCTAAAATCTAAACTTTATATTCAAGGAAAATGTTTAAAATTTCAATCTTATATTCAAGGGAAATGCCTAAAATTTAAACTTTATATTCAAGGGAAATGTCTAAAATTTAAACTTTATATTCAAGCGAAATGTCTAAAATTTAAACCATTAATCGCATCTTTTGCATTAATGCGATTAGTTAAATATCGTTAAATATCTTCAAAAGTAATTGTAAAAATATGAGTTTATGTAGTAGTGTCGACAAAATGATAAAAATCCATAAACAAATAATTAATTTGTTACTCTTTATTTTATTTTTGGCCCAACAGACAGAAAAGTTCCACAAATCCAAGACAAATAACTCTGCAGTGTCATTTAAAATCTTTTCCAGTCTTCGTGAGTTTTTTTTATTATTTCAATAGTTCGATGCGAATCGACAAGTATTACATCCAGTCAGCACAAAAATAATGACGAAACAATGATTAGCCTTATTCGTCGGTCAAACCAATGAGTATTGGTTGAATCACTGATGACAGTTTAAAAATTCAACTTTCCCTCCAACTTGACTTATAATATCAACATTATATATGTAGGCCAAAATATACAAAGTAATGGCAAAATGCTTTTCAAAAATTAAAATTCAATATACTGTCTATAACAATGAAAAACACATCATTACAAATTTTTATCTGTCTATATTTCCGAGATGAGGTATTGTAACTGTTTACATTGTTCAGACTGTTATCCTCATCTTTTCTGTCATATTCACGACGTTTCGGCCGTTGTACGCACTGGAATTGGAATTTCATCCACCGGGATAGATAGTTTTAGTTCCACGAGCCATGCCTCTTTCGGATGTCTCAGTTATCCCCTTTTAACTCAGCTTTCCAAGTTTTTGTTCACCACTGCAATAGCCAGGTATTGAACTCACAACTCTTGAGGTCATTTGACTGGATGCAATAAAAAGCTTTTATGCAGTGTGTCCTTGAGGACATCAGTGTATCAATTTTGGGAACTTATAAACCTAATGTCTCAGCAAGCATATTTTTTTACGTAAAAATTACCCTGGGTACATGACAGCAGCTCCGACAAAATGGGATAGAAGATAACAAATAGGAAATAGCTTCGGTCTGACTACGCTATGTGAAGGGATTATCGGACAATATACAAAAGATCTGTTGTCCATATAACATCAAGACGACCTTTAAAAGTGATTTGACACTTTGCAGACACCTCTTCCATAGAGGAGAACATGATTAAGAACTGTGTGTACGCCTCCCGTGCAACTGTGATAAGAAATAAAGGAGAAATAGGCCTCCTCCTTAAGGTAAAACTGCAAGAACATTGTAAAACCGTAACACGAGGGGGAATAAAAAAATCAGGCGTAGCTGACCACATATGAAGGGAAAAGGGAGATCACCGCTCCTTGTGGAATGAGGTTGAAAAATACGAAAACTTAACGAATCAGCGCATATGCTAGACGAGAAAAATCTCTTAAGCCGGCCAATGAATGCAATATGGCAACCAGTAATACAGAATGCTAGAGAAAAACAATAATAACAACAAAATTACAATATAAGCTCTGATAAAAAAAATGGTTACTGAGAGATTAGGTTTATAAGTCCCAAAATTCATAACCTGATGCCCGCATGGCCATGATAAAAGTGTTGGTTTGATCCAGTGATTGACACAAAGAGTTGTGAGTTCAATACCTGGCTCCTGCAGTTTTGTAGAAAAACGTGGAAAGTTGAGTTAAAGGGAAATAACTAAGACATCCTTAAGAGGCATGACACGTAGAACTAGAACAATCTACTCTGGTGGACGAAATAAAGGGTTTAGTTCGAAATCACAATCACCTGACGAAGGCCGGAGCGTACAACAGCCGAAATGTCGTGAATATGACAATAAAGATGTGGACAACCGTCTGAATAATAAACAGTTTTAAAGATATTTTGGAGGCTACAGCATTTAATTAAGTTAAATTATTAACTAAGAATAGTGATATTTATAAAAGAAAGAGGAAATTGAAGAGGGAAAATATTTTTACAATCCTCTCAAATGACAATTCGAAAGAGAATATTTACGTTAAGGAAAAGAAAAAGAAAGGAAAAAATATTTTAAAAAATCTGACCGGTTCTCGTTCCTCTCTCATCATAGCTCGACCGAGGAAAATTGCTATGAACTTTGACTGAAAAAGGATCGATTGAGAATAACAAGTAAGCATATATTAATAACATATCAACATATTTTAAGACATTTTTTATGTTTATACGTTCTTTTTATAGATACAAATATTTTAAGTAAATGCTCTGTTTATAATAAACAGTATTAACAACATTTACCGGCCTGAATGTCCGAGAAATTGTCATAGAAAATATACGTCCTCCGACAGGAATCGAACCTGTATCCTATACGGAACCGTCATATAGCCTGACGTGCTTTCACCGATTTCGCCACAGAGAAGCGTTTCGTTTACTAAGGTCGATTTTATTGTTTTTAAACTACAATTTTCCATGATTTTCTCACGTACATTCATATCTGCTCGATGCGTATCCAAAAAAAAAATGTCTTAAAATAATTGTCGGACTTTGTCGGTTCATAATGTGTGATATCAACAGATGTATATTTATATCACAAACTGACCCCATTAAAACCCAACAATGATTCTCTTTGTCAAAAAACAAAAAAAAATTGTTGAGATTTTTAGAAATCGTTACGGAACTTTCAAATAAAAGTCTAAATGTGATCGACTCTACATTCAATTTTTTCTCGTTCAATTTCCTCTCTTTTTACATAAACCTGTGTCTGTTTTATAGAATCAATTCAACTCTGAATATTCTTCCAACAAATTAAGTGCTTGTTTGTGTATAAATTACAATTACCTCAGTAAAATTGATGATGATGATGATGATGATGATGATGATGATGATGATGATGATGATGAAGTTATCCATTTAATCATCATAGTCTGAACATGTTTTTTACTGGAGAAGCATATCCGTAATTACGGGTGAAACAATGAAATCAGAAATGATCATGTATGAAGTGAAAAGGGTAGTCATGGAGTCATTTGGGATGAAGTAGAAATTCTGGATAAAGAGAAATATCAGATATTCAGGTGTCAGAATGAATCGGGACATATGCTAGGCTCTGAGGACACCATTAGTAGGCCTGGAATAGAAATAAATACGATATGGGAACCATTATTGAATATAGAAAGAGATGTGAAAGCAAAGCTTCACAGTAAGGGCAGTCGAACGTGACAAGTAGTAGTAGTACTACGTAAGAACTAGATGGGATATCTCTGGACACTGACAGCGGAACAAGAACATTGTACCCCTGTAGATCAAATAAAGTGTTCACTTTTGAAAAGCCCTGGAGGTTACTCAGATCGACAATCACCTGATAAAGACCGGGGGGTACAATGTCCGATACACGGCTGTAACAGCAACAAAGATGGCGACAATTGTAAATAAGTATCTCCTGATCCCAGAAATTCCGACAGATTTTTTTTTTTTTTTTTTACAGATTTTCCACCTGACAAAGTATAAAGAATGGATCGGCTGAAATGTTGTAATATCAAGAACACAAAGAAGGCGAACAATTGCTTTTATTTCAAGTTTGGCTTTTGAATTAAAACAAAATCTATCGAAAAAGATCGAGAAAGAAAAACATTAGAACCCACTTGGCGGCAATAAAATTTTGGATTTATTATTGAAGAAAACATTGACAGGTGTTCTTTTTATTATTAGCGTTTCTTTCATCTTACTTTGAAACTGCCGTCCTGGGTATGACGATAAACTACGTCCAACAGCAAGGCCTGTGATCAGGAGGTTTTGAGGAGCGTGGTGTTAATTGCTGGTGTTCCCAGGTCCAACCTGACGCGGGGTGGTAGCACCTGTTAGGGTCCCAGCTATGGGCAAATAATTCACTATTACCAGCAATACTTTTTTCAAACAAATTATTACCAGCAATACAATTTTGAAGGAAAGATATTACCAGAAACAGATTTTTAATAAAACAAAATATTACCAGCAATAGAATTTTTTTCAGCAGTAAATAAGCCATTGAGGATGATATGCCGTAAAACAAAATAAACCAAACCAAACTTTTAAACTGATCGTTCGTGAGCGGCGAAGAAAGAAGAAATGATTTAAAAAATAGCGCTCAAGCGTCGTACTTTGGTTCGCGTCTCTTTTTCTTGGATAGCCAACCAAGACGTGACAGCTGCCTTAACGATTATGTCACGAAGACGATCATTATTAAATATATCTATGCTGATTTCCTTCCTTGTTAATACTCTGAGCTACAGTTTCGGATTGATAAAAATAACTTTACAAAAAATTGAAAATAAAACTCTCGACCAAATCCTGGAAAATATATTCAACTTAACACTAAATATGTTTGCCTCGTAACTTACCTTTAAAACAGTCAGAAACCATTCTAGACCCATCGCCTTTAAATTTCGCTGACAAAGATTGAAAGATATAATGTTAATCATTCAACGGAATATTTGCCAGTTTCTTGTATCAAGATCTAAACATTAACCAAGCAACGTTAGAAATGGCAACGTGATATTCGTGTGAAAATAAAGTAAGAACAAAGATGATTTTGTTACTTCCAGCCGTAGAATTAAAACGTTTGTCAAATTTGAATTTCGTTAGATTAGCCGTAGGATAATTTTATCCAAATATTGCAAAAAAGATGGGATTTTAGAAAATTTACATCCAAATGAGGGTGTATGAAACAGAAATATACGACGAGGTGCAGAAAAGTTCTCTGATCGACTCACTTGCCAAAATCTGATCATTTTTAGTTTTGAAATTTCTTCTTGAACTGGCCCCAAATCTTTCAACACCCCCTTGTATGTATGCATAATTTTATATTTCTGAGGTTTAATTAGATTTTAAATTATATATTTTTCTCTTACTCTTTAAGATAAAATTTACCTTCATGCATTTGGGGTTACTGAAAAAGGTTCTTTTTGTTTGTTTGTCTGTTAATCAAAAATTTAAAAAAAAACAATTTTTTTTTATTTTCAGAATTTACATTATTGAAAAAAATATTCATTTTTTCTTCCATATTTTCTAATTTCTTTCAGGTAAATTTATAATTCCATTTACCCAGAAATTCTTTTTGATCTTTTCCAGTAAAAAAGGGGAAAATAGCTCTAGGTTTCTTTGACAGACTTTGAAATTGAAATGTTTGCATTAAGATTATTCTGAAAAGACTTGAATAAATGCTAATCCAATGATGATTAGAATATTTTATAGCTAAGCGAAAGAACATGAGACGAAACCCTATCCTAAATTGATATTCCACATTTCCTTTAACCCATTTATCCCCCACACCGTAAAATCCGGTATTACAAAAATAGACATGATTATTTTTATTAGAAATTTTATTATAATGAAAATAAAAAAAAGCATTTTATGATTAAATTTTGCCATTGTCAAAATATCCTCATTTAGCTTTGATTACTACAACACACATTTCTTTGGCATTCATTGCAAAAGTTTCTCAAAGTATAAATTTGATAATTGGTTCCATTCTCTTTTCAACGTCTCTAAAAGCTCTTTTTCATTTTTTTTTTTTTTTTTTTTCACTCTTCTGTCAAGTTCATCCCATGCTAATTCTGGAGGTGGCTTCAAACTTTTGAACTGTAGTGTAGTTGTCCAATGGTTTCAGATCTGGAGAGCCAGGGGATCATATGTGTAGGGTGACGTGATCGGAGAGAGTGTAACTCGTTCATTCTTGAGTCGTCTTGGCCTCGTGAGGCGGTACAGAGTGTTGTTGGTAGTTATACGGTCTTCTTTTGCTAACACTCACAATTCAATGCCTCATACCCTCTCCAATGCCACCCTTATTGTGACTAGCATTGTGTGACCCTTAAAAGCCCTGAGGAAAGGAGTGAAGAGGGGCTCACGAATCTCAGAATCATCACAGCTGCCGCCGGAGAGTCTTTGTGTGTGCATGGCGCGGGTTGGCGTGTCCTTAGGGTCTTTGCATAAACATCTGTCATCCGGTTGACCTTTTGGTCTTCTCAACAGAGAAAAACCATCGCCTTGCGAGTTCTTGATGCTTCAACATGCTCAACAGGCACTTTGCGCGTATCAGACAGATATATTTTATCTTTGCACACATGAACTGATCTCTGTGAATCACCGAATGACGTGTATCGAAGGTTCATTTACTCAATCCTTCCGATAGTGTGCCTTGAAAACTTGTTTTCCTTGGCAATGGCGTTAATTGATTTTCTGAGTTTCTTATCGATCATTTTCCGCACCTTTCATATGCATTTTGATGTTATGATTGTATCCACAAGAGGCTTTCATTTTACCTATTAATGAAGAATCCCCGTCAGCGGCTTCCAGCTTTTTGTCATCTTTGACAACAAACAACTGTACAACTTTCAGAAGCAACCTCTAAATCAAGACAACGATTACAGTGTCTCTTTTCATTTGCTGTGTTAGCTTGAAGTTTTTAATCATTTATCTGAACAGAAATGATAATCAGAACAAGTTAGAAACAAGTTAGAGTAATTAAAAGACGATTCGTCAAAGAATTGGTCAACCCTGTATATTACTCATTTCCAATCATACCATATACACTGTATTAGTTTCTTTGAATGAGCAATACTCAGTTTCCAACTTTGACAGAACTCAAAAACGTTTGTGTGGCCTTGTGGGTGATGAATTATTTTCTACACTTCCATTCCTTTTTCACAGGAGAACCTCTACAGGCTACACTCTACTCTATCGCTATTATCATGGCAGATGGTCAGACGAGCTACATTCATTATCTTCACCAGTTCAAACCTTCACAGTTAGGATGCGCTATAACACGTACTCGGTATAGGGCTATTGTACTGAGTAAATAATAGTATAAAAATGAAGACCCGTTTTTGAAATGGTCAGTGGTTGTTCATTTCGCATTTTACCTTATTGTAAAGTATCTATTTTCATCGCCTTTTTGTCAAAATCTATATATAAATTCTGTGACTTCCGTCCGTCATACCGTTTAAAATAGCAATACATTGACCGATCGAAACCAAATTCTGGGTAGAAGTGCAATCAGGTAAGGGATTACAAAAATAGAGCTGGTTTTACTAAAAAAAAATACGAAGCAGGTTTTTTTTTCAAAGTATTTGAACAAATCAGTTTATTCAAATTTCATCGATCGGTTTGCGAAACTGAACGAACCGCAGAGTTTTAAAAAAAGTTAACTTCAACAATAATGTGAGGTTTTCAACACGCGTCAGTGTGTGGTAAAAACAAAAACAAAAAACAAAAAAAACAACAAAACAAAAAACAAAACAAAAAAAAACAACAAGAAAAACTCTACTTTGTTTAAAGAACAAAACACCTTCGTTACATTGAAGTAGCGTAACTCTCTCTGAAATACAACTTATTAAGTTAATCCTTTAACTTATGCATAAGGCCATACATCAATGCTACGGGCATAATCAGTCATGTGCAAAGGACTTCGTGGGATTTGCATTTTTTTGCGCATATATCTTACGCTCTGTGCCATATAACATCGTTTATTCTTAAGTAATGACTTGATTTGATCGCTAACAACTTCAACTAGTCCACTTGACCAAAATTCATCGTTCAGCGAGAATTATCCAACATTTTGCAAACCATTTTAACCCGTTTAATTATTCACATTGCCTTCACTATAAACCATTAAAATTACTGATTTTCTTAAAGTAAAACAAGTATAATATACCGAAAACTTTGCTTATTTTATTCTATAAAGAATTTTAAAATTAGTAAAAAAAAGGGAGCCTGTCCCAATAGTGGCTTTTTTAAACATATCCACTAAAATTATATTTTTAATGGCTTTCATAAAAAGCAAATGCTCTGAATGTCATCTAACCGTAAAATGGAAGACACTTCTAAAGCAACCTAATATTTCAAAACTCAATCTTCCAGAATTTAAATAACCATTATTAACCATTGTAATTGTAATAGTGAGACCAGCCGTTCTCTTATAAGGAAACATTTGGCATTCATTAACCAAAAATTTAGTATTCCTAGTGCTTGAAAGTTATAAAATGTTCCCCTTAAAACAATTTTTCGAGAAAATAGATATTTTAAATCCATTAAATGTTATCGCTCTTTCTAGTTTTTTTTATTGCGCTTTCCTTCTTAACCTTTTGTTTAAAGTTGTGTGGAAAGTCAACATTTTGATTATGTCATTATTTTCTTTTCGAGTCACGTGCTATGTCCACTTTACTAACTACTGCCGTTAAAACTTTTGAAGTGATGTGTTTTTTGTTATCTGGAAAATTTCTTTAACGCCAGTCTATGAGAGCCGACGGCGAGCAGCACGCTTCAACACTAGCCGGAATATTAGAGAATATGCATATAACCTTGGTATATTCGCTTCTATTCCATTCTTTATATTAGATTTTATTCGACAGACTTCACAAATTGGCATCATTGTCTTTTATTAAGACAACAAAATTATCTTGGCAAAGTTGGCAGAGAAAATCACAATATATGATGGAGGTTTGGGCAAAGCTATACACTCTGCTCAAAAAAGCATTTTTACCAGTTTAATCTTAATTAGGAACAATATGTGTATGAGTAGAAATGTAAGGTTTTGTAAATTTCATTCCCCCTTTTTTAATAAACGTGTGATATTTACATAATTTGAGTAATTCTGCAAGATTGATATTATTTTTAAATACCGTATTTGACGGTATATTCACTATTTGTTACTAAAGATATCTGTTAAAATTCCCCTGCGTCTTATATGCTATATGTAGGCTTACTAATTTTACTAATTACTAATTTTTTCTTCATTTGCCCTGCTGAAATTGGGGGTGCGTTTTCCCCCGTGTGTCTTATATGCCGTCAAATACGGTAATTAATATTTTCGTTTCCTTCAAAATTATCCTCGGTGCCAAATTAAAAAAAAATATCAAATACGATCTTTTGTCACAAATGATTTTTCTTCATCGAAGATTTTAAAGCGAAATTTATTTAACATCAAAAGGGTTTCTTTTTTATTGTCCGTATGTAGTGGGCGTGCTTCGACAGGGACAACAGAAAAATCTGTGGAATTTGCTTAAGCCATTCTCCAAGATCATTGGGAAGAGAAAAGAATATGTCAGCATATATCTGCAAAATCATATAGACATTTTTCATCCAAGAATTTTTAAATTCTTCATATCAGTCGTGTAATATAAAGCAGCTATCCATTGAATGTTTCAATATTTACTCTTCTTTGACATGTGATAATCTGTGTTCATATCTAGTCACTTGTCTGAGTATATTCCTAAATGGTTTTCATGCGCCCGTCTCCCAATCTTTCTCTATCACTCTCTCTCTCTCTCTCTCTCTCTCTCTCTCTCTCTCTCTCTCTCTCTCTCTCTCTCTCTCTTGGGAAGATTCAATTCAAAAAGGGCTCAGAAATGTAATGGATCCTGACCTCTCATCTCGACTTCACTCACTTTCTCACCGACGTGACGTGGTTTCCCTCTGTCTTTTCTACAAATATTTTCTTTCATGGCAGCAGTTCAGACCAGTTTTCCTCCTAAGTTCGTGAATTCAAGCGTGCTACTAGACTGTTGAACTAGCTAGATGCAGCCGACAGTTCTAATCTGATAGTTCCTTTTCTCGTCCTCCTCGCCTGTGGAACTCCCTTCTCAATTATTGCCTACCTGCCATCTAAAATCTTCATATGTTTAAATTCAACGTCAACCGCCCTCTCCTTTATTGTCCTTTTCTTCGCTTCTCTTCATGAAAGTCTTCTCGTTCTCTTTCACTCCCTCAAATCCTACGCGTCCAAGTGACATTATCGCCTTGTTTAGGGTGTAATGATTTTGTAAAATCTATCTGTCCACATGTTTCAATACATTCCTCTCTGTTTAAATTTGTTCATATGACCATCTCCCAATTCTTTATTTATCTAAATTTGTTCATGTGCCTATCTTCCAACTCTCTCTCTCCCCATCTCTTTCTTTCACTTTCTCTCTCCCTCCCTCCTATCTCTGTCTCTCTCTCTCTCTCTGTCTCTGTCTCTCTCTAGACGGCTACTATCTTATGAGGGAGATAGAAAGACCTCTTTTTGTTTGTTTTTGTTTTTGTTTTTTTTTCACCTCTTTGTTTTTTGTTTTTTTCACCCTCTTTGTTTTTTGTTTTAAACCCGTAACGATAGATGTTGTCGTGGTATTTGGCGTAGTATCAAAACAGAAGGAAAAATGGATTCATGACTTTTGCAAGTAAATAACTGAATATAAGCAGAGTCATGGCCGAAATGAACTTCAGTAACGCCATCCTACACCTCTACATATGTCTGCTGTGATTTCTCGTGCGTATAATGTTTACTTTTAACGCGATGGGAGAAAATCTTCCCAGACAAAGATGAACTCTATGTACGGCACTAGTGGCATTGATGAAAAGTCGTTTGTTTTATATAAAATTAATCATTTTTTAATACACAAAAATAATACAAGAGAAATTTTTGCATCGGTGTTTTAGCAGAAACAATGAGCAAATTATTTTTATTTTATTTTTAAATAAATTTCACCCAACACAAGGAAAAAGCTACTCCACGTCGAGTGTTACAGTTGAAATGGTGATGAATGATGACTGTGATTGGCCCTTGGCCTTGAAGAGGTTAACATTGTAGCGTTCAGATTGGAGCATCCATGGAAAGGAACTGGATTTCATAAAACAGCAGTTTTTCAGAAAGACCCATTCCTGAGTGGAAAATCCTCCTTCTTTTTCGAACAGGAAAAGAACAAGGGTGTCTCGCCTCCGTGCGCGTGTGGCATAATACATCCTATGAGTAAAGGTCTGAATTGATGGAACTAGTGAATGGAGTGCTCATCTGAACATTTGCCATGGAATCAGCAATAGTCACGTTGTGTCAGTTGGAAAGTGACTGTAGACTAAAGAGTAAGTCTTCTACAAGAATGCGTAAACGATTTTTGACTATATCTAGGCTGGAAAATGAAGATTGTGCAGCTCCAATCCAGACATAGCAGCAATACACTTTGTTTGCTCTAATCTGACTATTTCTTTATAGGTTGTTATTGAAGCTAAAAAAAATCTAGCGGTTTATTATTCTTTTTTTATTTTTAGTGCACGACGTTTTGAATTTCACATACCTTCTTCATTTACTAATTTTCTTAAAACATTCTTTTTTTCCGAAAAGCTTTTGAGCAGATTTTCAACAATCGTAACACAAAATCATAAAATAAATTAATTACTGAGGAATGCAAAACTTCCAAGTGTAACACGCGAAACAATCTTCTAAAACCGATGTCCTTGGTTCCACATTAACCCCTATCCCAATTATGTTTCCGGTGTCAAGACCTTAGTCAATTTATTATACCTTTGTTCCTTGAGCGGTCATTTTCATTACATATTCATATCTTCATTTAAAATATACAAATTATGGAATACTCCAACATATAAAAATTCAAAGCGCGGTGTGTGTGTGTGTTTTTTGTTTTTGTTTTTTGTGTGTTTTTTTAATTCAAAATCGTTCGCACATTTGTTTAATTAAATTTCTTAAATCTTTTAAAATTTAATAATTTTTATCTGATTGTAAAAGAAATAATCTCGCCCAAGGTTTTCATTCGATTTTCCACGCAAAATTCTCAGTGAAATCACCAGTCCTGTCTCGTTCATTTTATGATTCTTGTTTTAACTACGTTCATCTCTCGGGTAATCACGTTCATATCTCGTTCGACCACGTCAATTCACTTCTCATTCGGCCATCTTGTTTACTCTTTCTTTTCGCTATTATTAAAATAAATTGACTTTTTTAAGCTAATTAAATTTATATAATCAAGTTTAAACGATTTAATCACAGGGAAAATTAATTAATCGATAGATAAATAAATAAATAAATGATGCTACGGTTGTCAAAGTCTTCATAGAGACAATTATCTTCCGCATGAGAGTTGATTTGTTTTAAGTCGAACAATATGAGAGATGTGAATTACGAA
Organism: Acanthosepion esculentum; assembly: GCA_964036315.1. Taxonomy (NCBI): domain Eukaryota; kingdom Metazoa; phylum Mollusca; class Cephalopoda; order Sepiida; family Sepiidae; genus Acanthosepion; species Acanthosepion esculentum. The sequence continues at coordinate 80,447,723 of OZ038513.1, forward strand.
CGAGATTTCGCATCTGATTCCAAATGATCGTGTTTAATCCGTAAATTAGTTGATTCGAATCAAATCAGATGAAATCAATTTTTAATTTTATTAAATTTGTATATCTTGCATCGAATCAAAGACCTTAAACACTTGCTTTCACGCCACCCCACCATTCTTTCCATAATTGCGCTTATTTTTTTTATTATATTTTTTCTTTCTTTATTTCTATATTTGAACCTTCAGTTTTCTTTATATTTTCCCTTTTGATTTCTTTTTCTTCTATTCGTTTTATGTTTAATGCAACCTTTCGTGTTTTGCCGATTATTTGTTATTATACCGTCTTTTCCTCCCCCACCCATTTCACTCTTTGCCCCCCTCTCTCTTACTTAATATCTCCGCCATCTTTTCTTCTTCTTTTTTTTTTTGAT